>CAUYLG010019394.1:0-18306 GCA_963573385.1 Cacajao melanocephalus | reverse complement strand
TGCTTGCACTTGTGTGTGTATGTAAACATGCATGACTGCACATGTGTTACATATTCACACGTGGCTGCACTCATGTACATGTGTGTACACGTGCATGACTGCACTGTGTGTACATATAAACGTGTGCGTGGCTGCACTCATGTAAGTGTATGTACACATGCATGACTGCACTGTGCACATATGCATGTGTGAATGCACTAATGGACATGTTTACACATGCATGACTGCACATGTGTGTACATATGCATGTGTGACTGCCTGCACTCGTGTGTGCATGTGCCTGTGTCTATGCACCCATGTGTCTGTTCATGTACATCCGTGCTACCATTCATATGTACACGTGTCTGTGTCCATGCATGCATGAGTCTGTTCATGGAAGTGTGTGTGTGTGTGTCCTGAAAGTAAATCCAGCACACTGTCAATAGTGGTTATTTCAGAGTGAAGGAATATGGAATAACGTATTTTCTTTTTGGACATACCCTAACTTTCATAACATAAACAGTATTTCTCTAAAGAGAGGAAATCGCAATAAATGTTTACAAATAAAGGATCAAAGAGTTAAGTTATATCCCCATGTGATGTTAAACAGAGTGCTTAGAAAGAAACATTCAAACAACTGCCGCTGACCAAATGCTCCTGACCAAGGTGGCACTGGCTGGGGGACCCTCCGAGTGAACCACAGGAAGAATGTGTCTGTGTCTTCAAAGACATTAAAATCATAGAAGTAGAACAGGCCTCTTTGAAGACATTAAGATTACAGAAGTAAATCAGGCCTTCATCCTCAACGTTTCTATTTTCATCATACTCGCCAATTCCATCACACATTTCTGCAGTAACTTGAGAGACGATAAATATGAAGTCCCTGTGCAACAAAAGCTCAGAGACACCCAACTGTCTCCTAAAACATCATCGATGATGCCCTCCATGGAATGCTTCCCCTCACATATATTTTATAGGAATGGATCCTGAAACGGGAAGTCACGTGTCAATGACAGACACATAACTTTGTCAATCTCTTATCAATGTCATTCTGAAAATTCTACAATCTATCATGCTTCCTGGAAAACCGAGTGCCGCTGCAGCTCAGTCAAATCACTGCTGTTTCTCTACCAGTGAGTCTGTTCACGCAGTTTTAAATATAGTTGTGAAATCACTTAGTCATATTTATAGGCACAGTGAATTTTAAAGTCGGAAAGATCCAGTAGAATATCTAATCCCAGCTACTCATTTTACAGAGAAGAAAGGCTGCAGGGGGAGGGCAGCTGTCCCAAGACTACGGCTTCAGGGTCAGAACTGCGGACAGACAAGACCCACCCCCGCCCCGGTCCCAGGTCTCGGGTCTTGGGTACATCCTCTTCCCACTCAAACAGCATCATGCATCCACGTCAAGGCGTGTGGTTTGAGCTCATGATTCAAAGTGCATGGTCCCAGGAAACACGAGTGCTCACCACTGTACTTTGCCAGTTAAAAATCATCTCAAGCAGAAGAGAAGGGTCACTGAAGAGGAAGCAGGGCCTACCACACCTTCCCGAGTTCACTGGGCACAGAAGCCTCGGTGGCGGGTTGCAGAGTCAGCACCTACTGAGAGCAAGAGCGGCCCTCGTAACTGATACCACAATGGCTCTGAAGTCAGATGGAACTAGATTCACATCTCACCTTTATTTAACTCCTGCGAGTCTGGGCCAATTCTTCAGTCCCTGTGAGCCTTGGGGTGTCCTTTGTAAATGGAGGTGATAAGCTTGCAGGACTGAGGGTGAAACAAGAGCCCATGGGCAGGGTTCTGAGTGATTTACATGCTCTTCATGGGCGTCTCACTTACTCTGCAGGCCAGTTCTATCGAGTTCATTTGTATTCCGTAGATTAAAAATCTGAGGCTTAGGGAGGTGAACAACTCTCACAAGGTCAAATAGTTTTCAGGGGATATTCTGACTTGGGGGGGTCGGTTGGAAATGTGAGCTACACACAGTTGGGAAATCGCGCTGTGGCTGCACCCTGGCTGGCCTTCACGGTCTGTGGTTTTCAAACACAAAAGGAAGACTGAGTTACAACTCTGTACACAAGCAACACATGTGGATTAATGGAATAAAACTGAGAACCACAAAATAAACATTAACACTGATTTTTAACAAGGATGCTGCTACAGAGTGAATGTTTCTGTCCCCTCAAAATCCACATGATGAGACCAAATCCCCAAGGTGATGGAGCTGGGAGGCAGGCCTGTGGAAGGTAATTAGTCATGAGGGCTGATCCCTCATGAAGGCCGTGAGGATCCTTTATGAAAAAAGCTGCAGAGCCTGGCCTCGGCCTTCTGCCACTGGAAGACCCAGTGGGAGGCCATCTAGGAACAAGTGGCCACCACCATGCACTGATCCTGTCAGTGCCTTGATCTGGGATTTCCATACACCAGAACTGTGGAAAATAAATTCTGTTGTTTATAAGGCACCCAGTCCAGGCTATCCTGTGGCTGCAGAGTCTGAATGCACTAAGATGTGAGGCGACTCAATGGGAAATGGGAAAAGTATATGCTTTTCAACAAATGATCCAGGGGTAACTGGATGTCCACACGAAAAAAAAAAAAAAAAAAGAAAAAAATTGGATCCCTATCATACACCGTAAACAGAAATTAATTCAAAATGAATTGTAAACCTAGATGTAAGAGCTACAACTATAAAACACATGAAGTCATTTTTTGTGACCATGGGGTAGGCAATGATTTCTTTTATGTGACAGCAAGAGAAAAAAATGGCAAAAAGCAAAAATAGGCAAATGAGACTTCATCAACATTCAAAACTTGTGTGCTGCAAATATACCATCAAAAAAGCCAAAAGACAACCTACAGAATGGAAGAAAACATTTGCAAATCACATCACTGATATTGGACTTATATCCACAGTATTTAAGTATTTCTTAAAACTTAACAACAAAAATAAAAAGTCAAAATTTTTAAATAGACATGGTCTCCAAAGAACATACACAAATGGCCTATAAACACACACAAAGATACTCAACATAACTCACAGGCACAGAAATGCAAATCAAAAGTAAGATGCCTCTGTGCACTCACTAGGGTGCCTGCAATGAAGACAGACACTAAGAGGTGCGGGTGAGGACGCAGAGAATACAGAGTCCTCGGACTCTGCAGCAGTGGAAGTAAACAGGCGGTGACTCCTCAGGACGTTAGACTTACTGCATGGACAGACACATTCCACTGCTACTTACATGCCCAGGAGAAATAAAAACGTTCACCCACACAGGCATGGGACATGGGTGCTGAGAGCCTCATTATCCCTAACAGGCAAAAAATGGGGAACAGTGAAAACATCCAGCAGCACACAGGATGGAAAGATACAACATGTTACACCCAGACAATGGAATTTTATTTGGCAATAAGAAAGTACTGATACAGGTTTAGCATCCCTAATCCAAAAATCCATAATCCAAGATTCTCCAAAATCTGCTTTCTCAGTGCCAACATGATGCTCAAAGGAAATGCTCACTGGAGCATTTCAGATTTTTCCAATGTGGAATCGTGAACTGGTCAGTATAATGCAAATATTCCAAAAAAAAAAAAAAAAGAGAAAAAGAATCGAAAATCTGAAATACTTCGTTTCCCAAAACTTTGGGATAGAAGACACTCAACCTGTATATCGTAAAGATGGAGGAAGCTTGGCAACCTTACTAAGGAAATAAACCAGACCCAAAAGGTTGCCTGTTGTTTGATTCCTTTCATAGGAAATGCTGAGCTCAGGTTCCCTACAGAAGCAAAGTCCGCTAGTGTTTTCCAGGGTCTGGGGAAGGAGAGAATTGGCAGGGACTGCCAAACAGTTCGGAGTTTCTTTTGGGGATAAGAAATATTCTGCAATTAGATAGTGGTGATGGCTACACAACTCTGTGACTATATTAAAACCACTGAATTTTATATTTGAAATGACTAAATTTCATGGTATGTGAATTATGTCTCAATAAAGCTGTTTTTTGAAAAAAAAAATCCTGTTATTTTAATAAAGCAGGAAAAAAGGATGCATATCAGTCCTTTCAAACCTTGCATGCATTTACCAAGCACTGACAGTGGATGAGGCCCTCACCCCAGATGGCTAGGAAGAAAAAAAAAAAAAAAAGGAGTCTGCAGTGAAATCCAAATTCAGAAGAACATTTAATAAATCACAAATTCCTCATTCCACAAGCAACTCTGTTAATCAAGAGCTGAATAGAGATCACACCGTATTTGCATTTGCAAAGCAACTTCCAGCTACATATGCAAGACACTGATGTCAAGGAGAGAGTCCTTCGCGTATTCAACACATGCTAACACGCCTCAGACAGCATCTGGGTAAACACGAACGTTATGTTATGTGTAACAGCCTCAGACACGCCCACAGGCAATGTGGATTATTACTTCGGCCCTCTTCAATATCTCTCTCTATTCCAGCAGAAGAGGTCTGAATCAGCCAGTTCCATTCTTGTACACATCCACCCCTGCAAAATCATATATGCACAGCAGCTGAGAAAGTGGGTAGAGGGATTTAGAACATGAAGTCAAGGCAACAGAAAAAGCAGCCTCCAAATTAGAGGAAAAGCGAAACATGCACCTTGGTCACGTGCACACTTTGATATTCCTGACCCCAAATTAGCAAATATCTTCCTATGGCAAGGGTTTCATAAGGCCAAATTACAGATTGCATTCAAGGCAGAACAAAAATGAAGGCAGTAGGAAAATATAAGTGACTAAACTGACATTAGACTTCAAAAATATTTTTTCTGCTAATAACTGCCTGAGTTTATTCTATTTACCACTGATTTACTGGTAACTGGGCAGCTTTTATAGCACTGGGCTTTCCCAGACTTTTTAATAGAAAAATCAACAACAAAATTGAATAGCACATTCATAGCATTCTCTCACTTTTTTCTCCCTCTTTCACAAATTAAAACCCAAAAGGCCTTACCTTTTGCATCCTTTCACTTTGAAATAACTGGGACCCGAGCCAGGTGAAGCCTGGATTACAGACGGCAGGTCTGGGAGTCAATATTTCAACCTCCGCAGACATCCAAGCAACCTCCGGGTGCCCTCCTGTGGTGAGTCTCCTAGAACTGCACATTCCTGCTTGCATCCAATATTTACTGAGCACTTATTATGTCCCAGGAGCTCTTCTAGGTGCCCCCATCCCAAAGTGAACAAAACAGACAACACACACACACCGGTTCCTTAAAAAGGGAACTCACAGAAGCAATGAATAGAATGATGGTTAGAAGGACCTGGGTGGGGGCGCGATAGGGCAGCTCAAAAGACACAAAACGCCAATTAGATGGGAGAAGTAAGTCAGGACATCGTTCATTGGGTGTGCATACTTGAAAACTGCTAAGAGAGGTTTTTCGGGTCTCGTCCAAGAAAATGATAGTATGTGAGTAATGCATGTCAATTAGCCCGTCAGTCATTCTGCAGGATACATGTCTTTTAAAACAACACTTTGTATACCATAAACATATACAATTTGTATTTATCAACCTTAAAAATTAAAAACATTTAAAAGTAAGGGGGGTTGAGTATATGCTGGGCACTGTGTGTGCGAAGTGCTTTATACACTATAGCTCGTTTAATGCTCATAACCAACCTATTAGGTAGACACTACTGCTGTCTGCTTTTACAAACAGGGAAGCTAATATGCAGAGAAATTCAGTAAATTGCCAAAACCCGAGCAGCTCTTAGGTAGCAGACTGGACATTGGAAGCAGGGTAGTCTAGACCAGGGTTTCTGTTTTCAACCTCTGTCGTTCAGGGAATGGACCAGGCACTGGGCTGAGTTGTCTCGGGAAAGAAGGAAGAAATTCGCGGGAGGTTCTTTCTCTTCTCACTTACCATGTGTGCTTATCAAGAAATGGCAAGGACCTTTAAAGTCTGTGTCCAAAATTTAGCATATTCCTCTGAAAGATGGAGGAGATACTGGTCCCACCATGGGGCGATGAGGATGATGAGGTCAAAGGAAAGGCTTGAAGATTCAGGACAAGAAGGAAGAATCATTGGAGTCAAAGCTCTTCCACAGTGAGGGGTTGGGGAGCAGCCAGGGGCACAGACGCAGGGAGCTGAGTGGCGGCAAGGTGGGGCTCAGCAGAAAGTCTCCTCCAAGGGTTTCTGGTCTTTTAGTGCAGTGGGAATCACAGTCATCTACTGAGAGAGAGGATGGGAAAGGGGACACTGGGATCCATGTGGGACAAGGAACTGTCTGGAGACCTAGAGAGACCCATGTCCTGCAGGAAGCACTGTGACTGTGTTTAATCTGGAGACCTAGAGAGATGCTGTGTCGTGCTGCGCAGTGTCGAAATTGTGTTTAATCTAGAGACCTAGAGAGATGTGTGTCCTGCTGGGCAGCGCCAGGACTGTGTTTAATCTGGAGACCCAGAGAGACCTGTGCCCTTCCAGACAGCACTGGGAGTGAATTTAAGCCTGGCAGTCAAGTGCATCCAGCGAGAACAATTCAAACAGCTGTCTGTTGCTCTCCAGCTTGTGCAGCCTCCTGGGTAGATGTGGGAAGAGGTGGAGCCTCCGTGTACAGGACAGGGCTTTGCCAAGGGAGCACAACAAATTCAAAGACAGCTGAGTTTTGCCCAGGGAGTGTTTGCAATCAAGATCCCCCATCTTTTCATTTTCTTACATATTCCTTTATCTGAGATGACATTAAGTGACAACTAGCCATATTTTGGATTTTACGACCACCAGTTCCTCTCAACAGGGCTTTACTGAGCCTCTACTCAGTGCCAGGCTGTAAGGGGATGGGTTACGAGGAGGACCGAGGCAGTATCTCACATCCTGAGCTTTGCATCCAGCAGGAGCAGGACCCGTGAGCTACACACCGTGGCATGGTGTGGCGTGGCAACGCAGTCACTTAACCGAGGGAGTGCCGGGTTCATGCTTAGTCCTCTGAGGAGCCCTGGGTGCTTCAGAGGTGACTCAAAGTCTCTAACTCAGAAAGTGTCATAAGCAACTGCACCCCAGCTGTGATCGCACTGCCCAGCTCTCCACACCTGCCTTCCTGTGGCCCAGCACTGAGGCATGCCTGCCCCGGATCCTTTCTCAGCCTCACTGTGTCCTTCTAACAGGAGCCAAAGAGGCACTGCCCACCCTGAGAGCCCGAAACACAGGTGATTAACTTATCCCCTGCACAGAAACCCGGGCATTATTACTATCTGACAATGCAACAGGCCAGAACAATCCCCTCCCTTTACACCTGGTCCAAATCCACATGACTGACCAAGCCCTCCCTGAAAAGGCAGCACAGCTCATGCTCCCCTGTCATTCCCCGTGACCACTGTAGTCCTCCTGGTCTTCATTATCACTCACTGACATAGTCACAGGGGTCTGTCAGTCGCCTACTGCTTCCTGAAGAATACTTTGTCCCACTAAGGCCAGGGGGAACTGTCCACAGAGAAGCCCCAGTGGAGCCAGCTCCACCACCCACCAGCCACATCCACCACCAAGGAGCCATGTGTACCACCTGCAAACCACATCCACCACCCGTGAGCCACGTCCAGTGCCTGCAGACAGACCGGCTCTCTCTGCACTCACGTCTACTGTGCCTTTCGCCTTTGCCTGTCTGGGTGACACCCACATATCCTTGCAGATTCTGAAGAAGAAACGGCCCATGTTTGGGCTTTGTGCTCTCCTCTGACCCAGCCAGCATAATTGCTCCTAGGGCAGAGGCCCTCCCTGGCCACTGTCTCCTGGGGACCTGCTCTGTGACCTCACATGCTGAAGGCACTTCTCAATGCTAGCAGCGTGTTCCTGGGCTGCCCTTCACGGCTCTTCTCCCCACGCACATCCCAGCAGAACACGACTACAGGCCTACTGCTTCCTTTAGGGCTCTTGGTTACAAGGTAACAAGTGATCTGACAGATACAAGATCAGACGTTAAATCCTACACCGCCTCTGAGTCCAGCATGTTTTCCTGAAACCCCTAAGGAAGCCCCACTGATCTGCTCTCTGTACTAGTCACATTGCTGATTTTCTTCCGCATGGATCATGACCTTGGAAACAGCTCAATCCAAATCAAGGCTGTGCCCAAGAACGTCCCTGCTTCCGCTCGCTCTCCACAGCCGGGGGGTGAGCAGCCTCCCCGGCAAAGTCAGAGGAGGCATCACTCAGGTGTGAGGGACCCTGGCCAAGCAGGTGCTAGGCCCCACGGGGGCTCTCCTGCCCCTCTGTGTATGGGGTTTGCAGTCTGAGAACGCAGCTGGAGGCTCTCCCTGGCTGTTCCGCTCTGCAAGTCAGGTCAACGGCTCCACCTAGGGGACACGGAATTACCTCCACAGCCGAGCAGAGGAACACCCAGGGCTCCTGAGACAGTCGGGGAGAGAGCTAACTGCAAGCACAGAGGAGGCACTGATGCTGTGACCTGACATTCTCTGTACAAGGAGAGCCCAGCTCACCCACAGCAAAGAGCTTGAGGAACGCTTTTCCTGGAGGAGCAGAAACAGGCGCACAAATACAGGAAAGGAGAAAAAGCCATGTCCTCCCTCACCACCAAATCCTGGGGTCCAAAGAGGTTCTGTTCCGTTCTGGGCGCCTCTTGCCAGGGCACATATCGACACAGATTCATCAGCCACATAGGCTTTCACTGTCAAGTAAAGGCACAGGCTGAGAGTAGCTGCCAAAGGCGATCTCCACTCATCTCCAAGCTAACTGGCTGGTTACTGCTGATGACTGTGTTGACATATAATCACCATCACGACGTGGGTTTGGGGTCCATGGCGGATACGATGTGACTGGGGACTTTGTTGTTGTTGTTGTTGTCGTTGAGACGGAGTCTCACTCTGTCACCCAGGCTGGAGTGCAGTTGCATCATCTCGACTCACTGCAACCTCTGCCTCCTGGGTTCATGCGATTCTCCTGCCTGAGCCTCTCAAGTAGCTGGGATTATAGGCACCCGCCACCAGGCCCAGCTAATCTTGTATTTTTAGTAAAGACAGGGTTTCACCATGTTAGCCAGGCTGGTCTTGAACTCTTGACCTCAGGTGATCCTCCTGCCGTGGCCTCCCTAAGTGCTAGGATTACAGGTGTAAGCCAGGGCGACCGGACAGGTGGTGACTATTTTAACAGGAAGAAACTCTCAGTGCATCGACGGCAATGAGCTCTGCCATAAACATGACAGGAGAGACCAAAGGTTAAATCAGACGCGAAAGCTCCAGGTGCAGCCTGAGGCCAGCTGGGCATACCCAGCCCCACAGCCTCGCAGACTTGCAGCCCCCGCAGACCCAGAGCCTCCGTAGACCTGCAGCCTCCGTAGACCTGCAGTGTGGCTGTCAAGCTGACCTAGACTCTGTGTCCTCATTCGAATCAGGAAGATGACTGGCTGCCCGCAGCATGAGGAGGACGGTGTGTGCACTGTTGACGGATGTCGGCTCTAGCTTTTGTGCTCCCTCGAGGTCAGCCCCCAGCGTGGCCTGCACACTGTGTCCTTCACAGCTGCTCTCAGGGCTGGGAGAGCCCAGGACACAGGAGGGCTGGGGCATGCAAGGAAGGGGCTGACCCTGAGTGTTCACAGACCTGCTCCTTCACAAGGCGCTTGCTGCGGGTTCTGGTGAGGAGACACAGCGCCGCCTGTGGCAGGTCCCCAGATGAAGAGACGATCATGCCGCCCTCCACAGCGTTTTCTTTTGGAAATCAGATGGTTTTTGATGTGAGCTGGGTATAATGAAAGAAGACTTCTATCCCTCAAAAAATATCTATTCAATACGTGAGGTGCTAATACTGATCCTGTCTTTTATTTCCCAAAATTTAAAGGATCCTATGGTTACAGATTACATGTAACTTTTATTTAACATTAACCACATCCATTATTGAGGACAGACACCTCCCCTTAGACAAAGAGGACAGCAGCATGCACCATTTCCTAGAGCTCAGTTAAAATCAAGATTCCATCCTCAGTCACACAAGGTAGCAAAAGAAGTTTCGGTGTGTCCTGTGGATGTTGTTTCCAGAAACAGCCTGCACTTTTGTAGACTGAAAGTACACGATCCTGGTTTATAGGCTAGATGACAAGGCGGTAGTTCCGAGAATGAGCATTCATCCTGGGAAGGAAGGGGAGCTCACATTGGGGTCAGTGATGAGAAACATCCTCAGGCCAGGAAGGGGCTGTGACTCCATGCTCCACGGGGTCTGCATTTTCACAGCACACAGAATAGTGTCCCCTGACCCGTGGCTCCTCCGAGCCGAGCTGACGGCACATTTCCACAGTGGCCACTTCCTACGAGTCCCCCTCCATGAAGCGATCATGTGAATTTGCTATAGTGAGGTTACTGCTTCTGTTTTATAAAGGAGGAAAGTGGGGCTGAAAAACCAAGTTTCTGAAAAATTAAAGAAAATGAGCATCCCAACATCTATCTAACAAACTATGTGACTTCAGCATAAGAATTAAATGTAACTTGGAGAGACACAATAGCATCCAATTCAAATAGACAGATACCCGAGAAACTGGCAAATACCTGACGTCATATGACACGGAGTCTCACTGAGGTTCCTCACACAACAACTTGATTTTCCGGCTGAAAACCCTCTGATGTTTCCATGAGCATGTGCAGGGTCATATTTACACACACTGTCCTCCTTCCCACCCACATATTAATTTTGGCCCTCACCTATTTTCCTATTTTGTTTGAGTCCTATTATTCCTTTCAAGGTTCAAATTTTACATGCTTTTACAGAAACAGAAACCACAGGGACAAACACTGTGAAACTATGCTAACCAAAAGACGGCTTTCAATTTATCCAAATTATCTGACGCATAATGGGGCTACTTCTTGAGAATTACTCCTAGTGTTTAATATTTCTTTACAGCCCATAAAATGTTGCTCAAGAATTATTCCTTCCTGCCACGTGATGGCCAATTCAGTGCTGGACACAGGCTCCAGGGAATACAAACATCAAAGAGAGAAGACACTTTGTCTTCCTGAGAAACACACAGGTAATGATTCCAGAAGGATGGAATACTTGTGTATGAACACACACACTTAAAACACACAGCCTCCCTACAGCATACGAGGACGTCAACAACATAGGCGTGCAACTGTCCCCCAAGGCTCCACACCGGTTCTCCAAGCTCTAGTTAGGCACGCTGGACACAATCCTCCTCCATATCTATAAAACCTCAGCTTAGTAAAGTGGTTCTCAAAGTGTGGTCAAGCCAGAGACTCAGAAGCACAAATGCTCGGCCTCCCGCCAGGTCTGCTGGGTCAGAAGTGGGGAGTGGCCGGCTGTCTGAGCTTTGACAAGCTCTCACGGGGCCACTCTGATGCATGTTAACGCTGGAGAAGCCCTGGCTGAGACAAGTCAGAGGGAACCAGCCTGCCTGGAAATTTTAATGGCCCCAAGTGGCTAAAAGGGTGCTGGGTTTTGCATGTTCCTCTTTCATTAAACCTCTTCCCAGATAAGGACAAGAACCTAGCAAGGGCAGAGCCACTCCATCCTCACTAAATACCACTGCTCACTAAACACTGCTCCCCACCAGACACTGCTTCTCACCAGATACCGCTCCTCACCGAACACCGCTCCTCACTAAACACCACATCGGTATTTTAAAAAGCTACTGCTTTGTAGAGGACAAAAGTATAAAATAAACCCCTTAGAGAATAAAGTGCAGATGATGCCCTGAGGGACAGTGGATGATCTGGCTGTCGGCTCCATGTGCTCCGTCCCTTGGACATGTCAAGGCAGCACTGCCTCTTCAGAGCACAGCAGCCAGGCCACCGCCGGGCCCTGAGAGTGCAGGAGCCATGGAGAGAAGCCCCTCACAGCCCAAAACAATGATAACACTGCAGGAAGCCATGGACCCGAGGTGGAACATTTGATTCCACTGAATGGGTACAAAGAGTGTGACATAAAAGGTGTCCTTCGAGTTGAACCAGAGCCTGAAGTCAGGATCAAGACAGGTGATGGAAGAGAGGACATGGCACGAGGGAAAGTGGATAGCTCGGGGCACTCGGGGCACTCCGGGCCGGGAGGATGGGACGGTGGCAGACGCTCAAGGCTGCTGAGCTCCCCAGGTGCAGGTGGCAGGAAGAAATGAACCCAGCATGGGATTCCTCTCTCTCTTCATGACCAAGGGCAGGAGCCCACAAAGCCCACTCTCCAGGGACACAGCATGCCTGCCTGACATGAGAGAGCTCCCCAATCTTGGGTCTGGCTGGCACAACAGCAAACCTCTATGCACTCCTCGGTCACTGGCTCAGGAGGCTCCGCCGCCCCTGATTCTTCAGGAGAAGGAAGCCAGGAGCCTGGACTCTGGGAACCATGCCGGGACAGGAGCCCACCTTCTGGCATCAAATAAAAGCAACTTACGTTTCAAGGGATAACTAAGAGTAGAGAATCACCTTGTATTATTTTCAAGGCCCTTAGGATTCTGAAAAATGACTGTCTTGCTCCCCCTTTCTTAGTGACCGCATTCCCAGCCTGTGGCGCCTCCAGTTCCCCCACACTGCCCCCTCCCATTCCCCCATGGTGTCCCTCCCGTTCACCCGATGCTCCCCCACAGCTGGGAGCTGTTCTGAGCAGGGGCCAGCGCCCTCCCCTCCACGTGTACACCAGCTTCTCTTCAGGGTGCACCATTCAAGGCCCTCCCCTGACCAAGCATGGGTCTCTACAGCCTACCAGGCCTCCCCCTTAACAGCCCCCAGGCCCGACGGGGCCATTCCAGGATCCCTGAAGGCCCCAACACTCTCACCCGCAACTGAGGGATACCTCTTCCCACCACAAAGGAGAACTCCCCCGACCATCACCACGGCCACCAGGTTAACTTACAGCTCCCCTGACCGTCACCAGGACCACCATGTTAACTTACAGCTCCCCTGACCATCACCATGGCCGCCAGGGTAACTTACAGCTCCCCAGCTATCACCACGGCCACCAGGTTAACTTACAGCTCCCCTGACCATCACCAGGACCACCATGTTAACTTACAGCTCCCCTGACCATCACCACGGCCACCAGGTTAACTTACAGCTCCCCAACTATCACCACAGCCACCAGGTTAACTTACAGCTCCCCTGACCATCACCATGGCCACCAGGTTAACTTACAGCTCCCCAACCATCACCACAGCCACCAGGTTAACTTACAGCTCCCCTGACCATCACCACGGCCACCATGTTAACTTAGAGCTCCACTGACTGATCATCACCACAACCACCAGGTTAACTTATAGCTCCCTTGACAATCACCATGACTACCAGGTTAACATACAGCTTCCCCGACCATCACCACGGCCACCACAGTAACATACAGCTCCCCCGACCATCACCACGGCCGCCAGAGTAACTTACAGCTACCATAACCATGGCCACCAGGTTATTACAGCTGATCCGACTATCACCACAGCCACCAGAGTAACTTACAGCTCCTCTGACTATCACCACGGCCACCAGAGTAACTTACAGTTGTTCATCTGTGCCCCATTTAAGGTCCCCTGACAAAAGCCTTTCCAGCCTCAAGGAATTGAGCCCTTGCCAGCCCTAACTCACACCACTTGAAGGGGGGTCTTGTGTCCTCCCCAAGCCAGCGTCCACCTGCGGGGACAGCGTGCTGTGGTACCTTTACTGTCCACCCTTCCAGCACACGGTCCATCAACCTCTTAAACACATGAGCGTGCCAGGTCGAGAGGAGGGTGTGGGGTGTGAATTCATTCACCATTCTCATTCTCAAACTTGGGATAACAAGGTCTTGCTCTGTAGTCCAGGCTGGAGTGCAGGGTGTGACCTCGGCTCAGTGCAACCTCCGCATCCTAGGCTCAAGCTATCCTCCTGCCTCGGACTCCCTAGTAGCCGGAACTATAGGCATGCACCACTATGGCCAGCTAGTTTTTGTATATTTTTGAAGAGACAGGGTTTTGTCATGTTGCACGGTTTGGTCTTGAACTCCTGAGCTCAAGCCACCTGCCCACCTCAGCCTCTGAAATTGCTGGGATTACAGGTGTGAGGCACCACCCCCAAACCCCACCTAAATATTTACTCTTCATTCATCCCATTTTTCTCCCTCCCTGAGACAGAGATAAGAAGCTCATGTGTTTTCTAAGAGAACCAAGATGTATCAGAGAATTTCAAGATGACAAGGCGATAGGCCTGTTTGTCATTACTGTTCCCAGCAGCTCTGAGCATTGCTTAGATGCCCAGGCCTGAGCTGACGGCCATGATCTGTCACAGCATGCATCTGTCTGTGCAGAAGGAGGTCAGTGCCCAAGATGGAGGGAGGGAGATGGAGAAGGGAGTTAGGGAGGGGAAGAATCTCTGTATCCTTACATCAGCTTAAGCCACTGCACTCACCACAAATCAATAGAACAGCTATCATGTGCAAATTTACTGTTTCGCCTTTAAATCCATCAAGTGCTAGCTACCCAAGATCACCCTTTGGGAGTCTGAATATGGCATCCAGCTGTCAGGCAGAACACATGGTGCAAATGAAGGCACCATAGTTTAATTGTCATACGAACTGTCGTTTTAAATACAACACTGTGAACAATACTTTTGTCTGTTTTTAACATCCATGGCTTAATCCTGTCATTCCTTAGGGACACAGCACTCCACTGACAATGGCACGGAACAGACGGCACACGGAAACACACCTCATTTCTGCCAAGGCAGAACTCTTCCTCTGCTGTCAGCAGTGACTTAGGAGAACAAGAGGCCAAAATGGCTTAACATGAAGAAGAACAGCCTCAAATATTCATAAATATTTCCTCCTTGTCCACTTCCAACATCTTACTTTTAGGGCATGGTAAAATATTTTGGCACACGACAGACCTAAAAGGAGAAACAGATCAGAAGTGTTTAAATCAACAAAGAAAAACAGCTGAGGGTGGACTCCCTCAGTCCTGTATGTTGTCAGCACATCAGCACATCAAGGTTGTGTTTCCCTGGGCTGGATCAGAATTACTCCCGGGTGTCCCCATATTTCTCTGGCATGCGCTGGTTCAAGATGGATATGTCCACTTGCAGAGAAATTGCTGGGATCGGGGTCCTGCCGAATGTCTGGCAGGCAGACGGCACCAACCCAGGGCATGGGAGCATGTGCAGCCATGCCCCAGGCTGCCTGCTGGCTGTGGCTGCCTCCACAACAGAGCTACCAGGGAAAATGCGTGTTGCTGCCCCTCCAACTACGAGCTCTGGGAGGCAAAACAGGCCACAGCCTCTATGGAAGCACTAACATGCCTGGTCTTGGCTGATGCTGAGCAGATCCTGAAGCTACTGCAGACCCAGGGTCAGAGGTATTTTCAGAAAGGTGGATGTTTTCACACGTGCTCCTTGAATCATAAGTCAGATGGAAGATGTCTGTGCCATCAGTCACCAGCTCCCACGGACCATGGGAGGTCCCCTGAAATGACCCTGGGTGTTTGTTAGAATGCAAACCGCACATCCACAGACAGACCTGCTTGTTCAGGGTCACAGATCCAGGTCTGAGAGACCAGTGTAGCACTGGACTTACGGTGACCATAGGTGAATTCATTTGTAACACAAAAAGCATTTCTGCTTAAGGCAGTGAAGAGATCTTCTAAGAATCATAATGATTTTTATTTTTTGGTAAAATCATTCTTAATAACAATATACTAAATAAAGCATTTCCATACTTTAGCATAAATGCTCTTTTTGAAAGAGATCATTTTTTCCCCCATGGGAAATGATCTCAGAGGAACATCTGATTTCACCCTGTCACTTTATAAGGTGCAAGAAGTTTCATGGCCAGCTTGGGCAGTATGGTGAGACCCCATATCTACAAAAAAATTCAAAACTTAGCTGGGCATGGTGAATGCATCCTATAGTCCAAGCTCCTTGGGAGTCTGAGGTAGGAGGATCACTTGAGCCCGAGAGATTGAGACTGTACTGAGCCGTGATTGTGCCACTGCACTGCAGCCTGGGTGACAGAGTGAGACCCTGTCTCAAAAAATAAACAAAAAATTTAAAAAAGTAAAGTGCTGAGGCCAGGCACAGTAGCTCATGCCCATAATCCTAGCACTTTGGAAGGCCGAGGCAGATAGATCACCTGAGGTAAAAGTTCGAGACCAGCCTGGCCAACAGGGAGAAACCCTGTCTCTACTAAAAATATAAAAAGTTAGCCGGGTGTAGTGGCACCTGTAATCCCAGCTACTCGGGAGGCTGAAACAGGAGAATCGCTTGAAACTAGGAGGTGGAGGTTGCAGTGAGCCAAGATCAAGCCACCGCACTCCAGTCTGCACAACAGAGTGAGACTCCATCTCAAAATAAATAAATAAATAAAATAAAATTTAAAAAATAAAAAATAAAAAAATAAAGTGCAAGAAGTCTTAATGTCAGTCCTCAGGGCCTCCCAGCCATAAATAACATGATCCTAGCACAAGACCTGGAGCCACCAAGCCCATGCTCTGCAGAGCCTCTGATTTACTCTTTCTCCTCCGTCCTGAACTTCAAGAAAATAGGAGCCCTTGTCTTTTGCCATCCTGGGACTCTTCTGTGCAGGACGCCAAGTGTGTGTATGTTGGGTGAGGCATAGGCGGTATCATGACACAAACACAGAACTGGAAAATGGAACTCGTATGACGCAATGACAACACCAGCACCTGCTAAGAAGCTTCTTCCGCAGATGCCAGGCAGGCTCTGGGAGCACAGCGGAGGCAGAAGACCCACAGCCACTGGGAAAAACATCCTTTCTTAAGACATATTATTTAACAAATACAACAAAAACAACTTGCCGCTTCCTGGGAGGTTGGTGTGGATCTGACGCTGGGTCAGGCACAGATCTTGTGCCCCTCTCAGAACTGACCCCAGGTGTCTGGTGGCTGCAATCTGAGAAGTGTTTGTTCCGCTTCCCTCCAGGAAAGGGAAGGTCCTGCCTGTGGCCGCCCTGGCTGCTTTCAGCGCCTTTGCTTTAACTTACATCAATTCACGAAACCTCAATGACATCAGTCTCCAGGAAGCATCCTGGCATCCGAGTATATCAAGAGTACAGCAGCATTTTCTTCAGCAGAGACAGGGTGGCATGCAACTGCAGTCCCAGCTACTCGAGAGGCTGAGGCAGGGAATCACTTGAATCCAGGAGGCAGAAGCTGCAGTGAGCCAAGATTGCACCACAGCACTCCGGCCTGGGCGATAAAGCAATACTCCATAACAAAAAAAAAAAAAAAAAAAAAAAGTACAGCAGTTGCTTCTCTGAAGTGAAACTGCAAAGCAACCACCAGAAAGGGCAGAACTTGCATTCCGAGTTGTTCTCAGGACAGACTCTACAACATGTTAGCTCACCTGCTGAGTCCACCTTACTAAAGCCTAAGTGTGAGGAATATTTCGGAGACTATTTTATGTCAAGTGTTTTAAACTAGCGCGTCTTCCCAATAGGTAGAGAAATAATAATATGAACATTACAGCCCAGTCTGTGGGTACTCTGCACCCCACAGGCACCTCTGGATTCAGTTTCCTGCACCCAGCCCTAGAGTATGCTTGATGAAGAAAATCAATTTGGAACAGAATTGTATTTGAAAAAAATATACAAAGAGTTTCACAACACGTCAAGAAGAAAAGAGTCTTGAGAATAAACGCCAGCAATATAGATTTCCACTTTTTATTTATTTATTTATTTATTTATTTATTTATTATTTGTTTATTATACTTTAAGTTCTGGGGCATATGTGCACATTGTGCAGGATTGTTACATAGGTATACAAGTGCTATGGTGGTTTGCTGCATCCATCCCCCCGTCACCTACATTAGGTATTTCTCCTAATGCTATCCCTCCCCAATCCCCCCACCCTCTGCTATCCCCCCCCAGGCCCTCACCCGCAACGGACCCCAGCGTGTGATATTCCCCTCCCTATGACCATGTGTTCTTATTGTTCAACACCCACTTATGAGTGAGAACATGCAGGGTTTGGTTCTCTGTTCTTGTGTCAGTTTGCTGAGAATGATGGTTTATAGTTTCATCCATGTCCCTGCAAAGAGACGCCACGCCTGGCACCGCACTTGGAGGAGGGTGGATACTTGGTGCCACACGTGGAAAAGAACATGCGCCTGGCACCGCACCTGGAGAATGATGGTCACCTAGTACCACACCTGGAGAATAACAGGCACCTGGGCACCGTACCTGGAGAATGACGGGCACCTGGCACCACACCTGGAGAATGACGGGCACCTGGCACCACACCTGGAGAATGACGGGCACCTGACACCACACCTGGAGAATGACGGTCGCCTGACACCGCACCTGGAGAATGACGGTCGCCTGGCACCGCACCTGGAGAATGACGGGCACCTGGCACCGCACCTGGAGAATGACGGGCACCTGGCACACCTGGAGAATGACGGGTAC
>CAUYLG010019393.1:0-31536 GCA_963573385.1 Cacajao melanocephalus | reverse complement strand
CCCTACAACACGCTGTCCCTCCCGTTCCCCCACAAACAGACCCCAGTGTGTGATGCTTCTTTCCCTGTGTCCATGTGTTCTCATTGTTCAACACCCACCTATGAGTGAGAACATGCAGTGTTTGATTTTCTGTTCTTGTGTCAGTTTGCTGAGAATGATGGTTTCCATATTCATCCATGCCCCTACAAAGGACACAAATTCATTGTTTTTTATGGCTGCATAGTATTCCATGGTGTATATGTGCCACATTTTCCTTGTCCAGTCTGTTATTGATGGGCATTTGGGTTGGTTCCAGGTCTTTGTTATTGTAAACAGTGCTGCAATGAACGTAAGTGTGCATGTGTCTTTATAATGGAATGATTCATAATCCTTTGGATATATACCCAGTAATGGGATTGCTAGGTCAAATTGAATTTCTATTTTTAGGTCCTTGAGGAATCGCCACACTGTATTCCACAATGGTTTAACTAATTTACACTCCCATAACAGTGTAAAAGTACTCCTATTTCTCCACATCCTCTCCAGCACCTGTTGTCTCCAGATTTTTTAATGATCGCCATTCTAACTGGTATGAGATGGTATCTCAATGGATTTGCATTTCTCTAATAACCAGTGATGATGATGATTTTTTCATTTGTTTGTTGGCCTCATAAATGTCTTCTTTTGAAAAGAGTCTGTTCATATCCTTCGCTCACTTTTGAATGGGTTTGTTTTTTTCTTGTAAATCTGTTTTAGTTCTTTGTAGATTTTGGATATTAGCTCTTGGTCAGATGGGTAGATTGCAAAAATTTTTTCCCATTCTGTTGGTTGCTGGTTCACTCTAATGATTGTTTCTTCTGCTGTACAGGAGCTCTGGAGTTTAATTAGATCCCATTTGTCTATTTTGGCTTTTGTTGCCAATGCTTTTGTTGTTTTAGTCATGAAGTCCTTGCCTATGCCTATGTCCTGAATAGTTTTGCTTAGGTTTTCTTCTAGGGTTTCTATGGTGTTAGGTCTTATGTTTAAGTCTTTAATCCATCTTAATTTTAGTGTAAGATGTCAAGAAGGAGTCCAGTTTCTGCTTTCTGCACATGGCTAGCCAGTTTTCCCAACACCATTTATTAAACAGGGAATCCTTTCTTCATTGCTTGTTTTTGTGAGGTTTGTCAAAGATCAGATGGTTGCAGATGTGTGGTGTTGCCTCCGAGGCCTCTGTTCTGTTCCATTGGTCTCTGTCTCTGTTTTGGTACCAGTACCATGCTGTTTTGATTACTGTAGCCTTGGACAACAGCACTTTTGATTCTAGTGTTTCTTGGCAAAAACCTACAAAAGTGTCTACAAGTCTCCTGGCATATCCCCACCGCCAGACACTGAATCAACAACAGCAACCTGTTTTTCCCACCCACTGAGGGTGCTGGACCACCTGTTCTTAATCTCATCTGCCTGCATAAACACAAACATACATCAGAGTATACCTCCACCTGAGCCGCTGTCTGCAGCACAAACCAGTTCTTCTGCCTGCATTGCACTGTTTCCCACTCATAGATTTTTATTTGCTTAACTTTTATTTTTGGTTCAGGGGTACATGTAGGTTTTTTATACAGCTAAAATTGTGTCATGGGGGTTTGGTGTGCAGATTACTTTGTCATTGAGGTACTAAGCATAGCACCAAACAGGTCCTTTTTCTGATCCTCTTTGTCTTCCCATTTTCCAATCTCAACTAGGCCTCAGTGTCTGTTGTTCCCTTCTGTGTTCATGTGGTTTTTATTATTCAGCTCTTAATTAGAAATAACGTGCATTTGGTTTTCTGCTGCTGCATTGGTTTTCTAAGAATAATGGTCTCCAGCTTCGTTCATGCCACTTCAAAGGACATCGTGTGTGTGTGTGTGTGTGTGTGTGTGTGCGTGTGTGTGCGCGTTTTAACTGCCACACAGTATTCTAGAATATTTATGTACCGAGTAGTGGGGATGGCGGTGGTTCCAGCTGTGGGACTGGCCTTGGCCATGGTGGCTTGTTGGATAAGGGAAGATAGACAATAAGCCTGTAAAGATTGACAAGTAGGATGGATCAGCTGTGAAAACTCTTTGGATTACTCTGCCAAAAATGTACTTCTGGAAAAATACAAATATGTGGAGATTTTCTGTCTAATTGATGGTTGCCTCACCGTCTGTACAATCTCCTGTTTCTTTGCCATAGTAGCTTTGATTTGGGATTATATGCATCCCTTTCCAGAGTCCAAACCCATTTTGGCCTTGTGTGTCATGTCCTATTTTGTGATAATGGGGATTCTGACCATTTATACCTCATATAAGGAGAAGAGCATCTTTCTTGTGGCCCACAGAAAAGATCCTACAGGAATGAATCCTGATGATATTTGGCAGTTGTCCTCCAGTCTTAAAAGGTTTGATGACAAATACATCTTGAAGCTGACCTTCATCAGTGGGAGAACAAAGCAGCAGTGGGAAGCCGAGTTCACCAAATCCATTGCTAAATTTTTTGACCACAGTGGGACACTGGCCATGGATGCGTATGAGCCTGAAATAATGAAGCTCCATGACAGTCTCGCCATAGAAAGAAAAATAAAACAGCCAATTCTAAAAGTAAAATGTGTGTATGTATGTATATATATATATATATATATATATATATGTACCATCTCCAGGGGCAGACCGCCTTCCAGATATACTTAAGAGTTTCACATCTTCCTCCTCTTCGTCTTCTGACTTTGTGTCTTCCTCCACAACTACTTAGTGCTGTCCACTAATATGCACTGGCCCTGAACCACAATTCAATGGTAAGACCACTGGTGGTGTTATTTCAAAGCCCCCAAGGGAAGCTGTTGGCTGTACAGACATTTTCAAAGTTGCCAGTGTTACTTTAATTGGACTGCCTTCGTAATTTGTTGCCTCTGCTTCAACAATGTACAATTTATCCTATGCAGCGGCCCTTAAACTGACCGTTCTAAAAGATAAGTGGTGCTCGTTTTCTTCATTATCCACCTCAAAGTGATCATCTTTGTCTGCCTTTAGTTCACAACCAAAAAGATAGTTCTGGGACCTCAGGGGGCTCATGTCCATGTCCATCGAGTCTTCCATAGGGTGGCAGCACGCGCTTAGGTGGAAGAGAAGGCGGACGCAGATAAACGACCACTGCTCAAAAGAACAGCCACACGGGACCGAATCACACCAGGGCAGCAATTGTGAATGGGAGTTCACTTGTTCTGTTTGTCTGTTATTGGTTTATAGGAATGCTTGTGATTTTTGCACACTGATTTTGTATCCTGAGACTTTGCTGAAATTGCTTATTAGCTTAAGGACATTTTGGGCTGAGATGATGGGGTCTTCTAAATATACAATCATGTCATCTGCAGATAGAGACAATTTGACTTCCTTTTTACCCAGATGAATGCCCCTTATTTCTTTCTCTTGCCTGATTGCCCTGGCCAGAATTTCCAATACTATGTTGAATAAGAGTGGTGAGAAAGGGCATCCCGTCTTGTGCCAGTTTTCAAAGGGAATGCTTCCAGTTTTTGCCCATTCAGTATATTGGCTGTGGGTTTGTCATAAATGGCTGTTTACTGTTTTGAGATACATTCTATCCATACCTAGTTTATTGGGACTTTTTAGCTAAAGAGTTGTTGAATTTTGTTGAAGGCGTTCTCTGCATCTATTGAGATAATCATGTGGTTTTTGTCTTGGATTCTGTTTATTTGATGAATTACATTTATTGATTTGTTTATATTGAATCAGCCTTGCATCCCAGGGATGAAGCTGACTTGCTTGTGATGGATAAGCTTCTTGTTGTGCTGTTGGATTCAGTTTGCCATTATTTTATTAAGGATTTTCACATCAGTGTTCATCAGGGATATTGGCCTGAAATTTTCTTTTTTAGTTGTGTCTCTGCTAGGTTTTGGTATCAGGATGATATTGGCCTCATAAAATGAATTAGGGAGGATTCTCTCTCTTTCTGTTGTTTGGAATAGCTTTGGAAGGAATGGTACCAGCTCCTCTTTGTACCTCTGGTAGAATTAGGCTGTGAACCCATCTGGTCCTGGACTATTTTTGGTTGGTAGGCTATTAATTGCTGCCTCAATTTCAGACCTTTTTATTCGTCTATTCAGGAATTCGACCATGTAACAGTTCTGTAATTTTCTGCCTCAATAATGTTGTCTATTAGTGCCTGTGGGTGTTGTAGTCTCCCACTATTATTTTGTCCATATTGCATTCTCTTCATAGGTCTCTAACAACTTGATTTATTTATATACACCCACCAGTTTATTATAACACCTTTCTCTCTTCTGCTTTTCTACCATAAACACTTTTTCAAGTTCATAATTCAGATGTCCAAGAGTTCAAGAACATGTCCACTGACCTGGTTGTTTGGGGAGAAAATATAAATTAAAAATAAGAGGCTTTATTCACATACATGAAAATAACGGTGGCTGTTTTGTTTATCTCTGTTTTATTAAAGCATTTAGATTATCTGTAGAAAATTTTCTCTGCTTTTTAAAGATATATGTAAATTATATTAACAGCTAAGTAAACCTTTTGTCATTGTTTTTGACTCAGAATTGTCTTTATTTGGGATCTAAAATTCATTGCTTTGTTTTTGGTTTGGCAAAGGTTATTTTTAACTTTTCAGTCATGAAAAGTACACACAAATTTGTTCAGAGTAAAGCTCATTTTAAGAGCACATGAAAGTTGAACACAAAGGTAGAATTAAATTCAGCAATACAGAATGATAAAGACTAAAGATACGGAGTAAGTTCCTTTGACAGGAACATGATTATCCAAGGTAATTATTTGCATGCTGAAGTACTTAAAATGCAAAAGCAAGAACAGTTTAGTGTGTAAACTGAATGGTGAAGTCTGTAGTTTTACATTTTTTCTGTTTACTTCAGAACAATTAGCATAGTTACGTGTAGTATTTTTAGACAACTTGCATCTATATAAACAGTATATTCTACAATAGTATGAATATTTGGCAACAATATTTACTTTGAATAAATTCCTTAAGTAGTTATTTTAATATTGTTACCCATACTTTTCAAATGTAAAGTGTTTTAACTGTATTATACAATTTTTCTAAGTCCTGCAGACATTATGACTAGTACATTAAAATTATTAACACTTAAATATTTGTATCTAATATCCAGAGAAAATCTACTACCAAATTATTACAGTAGATATTAGTCTGACATGCTTATTAATTTATCCAATAGAAATAATTATAGGTAAGCATAATTTTAGTGTCTTTTATTTTACTAAATTGAAATGCTGCTTTAAAAAAAAAAAAACAGAGTCTCACTCTGCCACCTGGGCTGGAGGGCAGTGGCACGATCTCAGCTCACTGTGACCTCCGCCTTCTGGGTTCAAGCAATTATCCTGCCTCAGCCTCCAGAGTAGCTGGCATTACAGGTGCCCACCACCACGCCTGGGTAATTTTTGTATTTTTAGTAGAGATGTGGTTTCACCATGTTGGCCAGGCTGATCTTAAACTCCTGACCTTGTGATCTGCCTGCCTCAACCTCCCAAAGTGCAGGAATTACCGGCATGAGCCACCATGCCTGACCTACAGTTTTGTTTTCTTTCTTTCTTTTTTTGAGTTGGATTTTTGCTCTTGTTGCCCAGACTGGAGTGCAATGGTGCAATCTTGGCTCACCGCAACCTCTGCCTCCTAAGTTCAAGTGATTCTCCTTCCTCAGCCTCCCGAGTAGCTGGGATTACAGCCATGTGCCACTACACCCAGCTAATTTTGTATTTTTAGTAGAGATGGGGTTTCTCCATGTTAGGCTGGTCTCGAGCTCCCGACCTCAGGTGATCTGCCCGCCTCAGCTTCCCGAAGTTTTGGGATTACAGGTATTAGCCACTGCACCTGGCCTTAGAGTTTTGTTTTTTAACATATTATTGTGGAGTTATCCTGGAGTTGGAGAAAATTTTTATTTTAATCATATTTCTCAAACACTGTCTAGAATTAGAAGACACTAACACATAAGGTTCAAACTAAACTTTACTCTAGAGGGGCCTTTTTCTCTCAGAGTTTTGTTTTGTTTTGTTTTTGTTTTTTTTTTTTGAGACAGTCTCACTTTGTCGCCCAGGCTGGAGTGCAGTGGCCTGATTTCGGCTCACTGCAACCTGCGCCTCCCGACTTGAAGCGATTCTCCTTCCTCAGCCTTCTCAGTAGCTGGGATTACAGGCGCCCACCATCATGCCCAGCTAATGTTTGTATTTTTAGTAAAGACAGAGTTTCACAACGTTGGTGACGCTGGTTTTGAACTCCTGATCTCGTGATTCACCCCCCTCAGCCTCCCAAAGTGCTAGTATTACAGGCATGAGTCACCACGCCCGGCTCCTTTCAGGCTTTTAGTCAACTTACAGTTATGCTGTAAAGTGCATGCTGTCTCCTAAATATGTAGGCAGAATTGTGTCTCTGCCTGTTTGGTATCTATAGTCCTCTACAGTCACTTCTAGAGAGGTTAGATGAGATGACTACAAACTTTACGGGGAAGCAGTCAGTCATTTTACCTCTTTAAGTAACTCTTAACGTCTTTGGGAGGCCAAGGCGGGCAGAGTTAAAGACCAGACAGGCCAACGTGGTGAAACCCTGTTTCTACTAAAAATATATAAAAATTAGCTGCACATGGTGACTCGTGCCTGTAATCCCAGCTATTTGGTAGGCTGAGGTAGGAGAATTGCTTGAACCGGGACCAGGGAGGCAGAGGTTGCAGGGAGCCAAGATTGTGCCACTGCACTCCAGCCTGGGCTTCAGAGCGAGACTCCATCTCAAACAAAAAAAGAAAAAAAAAAAAGAAAAGAAAAAAGGTTAAATTTCACATTATATGGTGAGTACAATAAATAGATGTGTTCAAAAAAACTTGGGCTTTATTTGGACCACTTTCTTTATATTGTTGTGACTTCTGGTGCTTTCACCTGAAGGGATATTTACAAACAGAAGAGTTGTTACTATTATTTGTATTTCTTTCTATTTTTGCAGGGTGGAGGGGGGATGGAGTCTCACTCTGTTGCCCAAGCTGGAGTGCGGTGACTTGATCTTGGTTCATTGCAACCTCTGCCTCCTGCCTCAGCCTCCCTAGTAGTTGAGATTACAGGTTTGGGCCACCATGCCTGGCTAATTTTTGTATTTTTAGTAGAGATGGAGTTTCTCCATGTTGGCCAGGCTGGTCTTGAACTCCTGACCTTGTGATCCACCTGCCTTGGCCTCCCAAAGTACTAGGATTACAGGCGTGAACCACAACACTCAGCCTATTATTTGTATTTCTTTTATCTTATTAAAAATGCATATTTATCTTCTAATGAAATTATCCTAGAAAACCTAAAGTGATGTTTGAATTGCTTATTAAAGCAATTATGATATGTATCTGATATAAAATTGACAGGGCAGTGGCTAAAAAAAGATTAAAATTATACAAACTCTGAAATTTAAGTTTCTCTTAGGTAAGCTTGGAAAAAATAGAACTGGACATACCCCAGTGATATAGAGAACCAAATTATACATAAGGTCCACTGCCTGTGCCAACCCTTTTCAGATTCACCCTTTTTAGAGGCCTTATTTAGGTCTGGTTCTACCTTGGAGTCTCATCTCACAGAACTGAATGGACGAGATCAGAGTTTTGGGTGATGAATCTTGTTCTACTTTTAAAGCTGGTGCTCACAATTTTCTGAAACCCAAAAGCAGATAAATGAGAAATATAAAGTGTGTATTTTAGGGTCTTATTTTAAAATTTTTAACGTTAAAATTTGTCCTTGCAGAGACATTCTATTTAGCAACAAGTTTTGCAGATCTAGTAATTTCTCCACAAGGCACAAAACGTAAATATATACACAATTTCAATATTTTTAAATTACGTGGAACTCTTCATTTCTCTGTTCCTCCCATTCGTCTATATTTATATTTTATCCTATACTTTTTTTTTTTAAATCAGCGACAAAGGAACAGGAGAAGAAATAAATATTCTGGGTTCTTTTTCTAAATACTTGGAATTATTGAACACTTAGTATCAATACACAGGGTGTCATTAGAATTAAATCCCACAATGTGTTTTCACAATGCTCTGTAAAATCTTATTGAGCACATAGTACCTGCATAATAAACATTGCATTAGTACTTGTGGACATGTTGTTTTCTAAATAGACTTAAAGCCAGGTGCAGTGGCTCATGCCTATAATCCTAGCACTTTGGGAGGCCGTGGTGGGCAGATCATTTGAGGTCAGGAGTTTGAGACCAGCCTGACCAACATGGTAAAACCCCATCTCTAAACATAGTAAACATAAAAAAAATAAATAAATTAGCCAGACATGGTGGCACATGCCTGTAACCCCAGCTACTCGGGAGGCTGAGGCAGGAGAATCACTTGAACCTGGGAGGCAGAGGTTGCAGTAAGCGCAGATTTCACCACTGCACTCCAGCTTGGGTAACAGAGCAGGACTCCATCTCAAAAATGGTAAATAAATAAATAAATAAATAAATAAATGCAGACTTAGTCAGATACTGCTGCTGTTTTCTCTGTAAACTTTAAAAGGCCAGCAAAGATTGTGATACTTAAAGATGGAGATTGATTGTCTTCATTTGTGCCAGAAGTATTTGTGTTGTGATAAGAGTGCCAAGTGTAAGAGACTTTATGCTGTGCCTACTTTCTCTAACTAATGCTAATAATGAGCCCAGAAGGAGCAACATCAGCGTCGACAGGAAACTTATTTAAAATACCCATTCAGGGACCCTCTCCAAACCTGCAGAATCACATTAAGTAGAGTGGGACCAACATTACCAACTGATGTATAAGCTTATTAAAGCTTGAGAGGCAATGCTTAGTTATGTGGTTATAAGCTGAGACTGCTAATTAGAATCACATGTCCAATTTGCAGAAACCTCTTTACTGGTGCCCTTCCTGTCACAGGTTCTGTTTAATGTTCTGGGTGGAAGCATTCATTTGTTTTAATTAACTGCCTCATATGAGTTGAAGTTGTGGCCAGAAGCAAATATAAGGGATTCAAGATACATTTGTGAGAGTTAAGTTTCACCTGTGCACCAAAAGGGTGGCCTCTTTGGGTTTTGTAGGGACAGGGCAGTGTGGCTCATATTTTCATTATTGTAGCAGAAATTGCTGGCAGGGGCGGGCACCTGAGGACAGGAAAGGAGAAACATATTTTTATTTCTGTGGAGCAGCTGATTGTTTCTGAATCTTCTGAATCTCTTCTTTATAAAGTACAGAAATGGGTGGAGTTTTTCTGTCTTGGTTCTTCTGCCTATGGGTGTGGTGGTAACAGGTAAACTTGTGGTGCTGACACCTCTCAAAGCATATTCTCAAGATGTGGGTGTAATTTGTCCAGGTAATCTTATCTGAGACAGAATCCTGGAGAAGAAGGAGAAAGAGAAAAAATGGTTTTCTTAATGATGATTTTATTTATTTATTTATTTTTGAGACCAAGTTTTGCTGTTGTTGCCCATGCTGGAGTGCAATCGTGCGATCTCAGCTCACCACAACCTCCACCTCCTTGGTTCAAGCAATTCTCCTGCTTCAGCCTCCCGAGTAGCTGGGATTATAGGCATGCACCACCACGCCTGGCTAATTTATTGTATTTTTAGTAGAGACGGGGTTTCTCCATGTTAGTGAGGCTGGTCTCGAACTCCCTACCTCAGGTAATTCACCCGCTTCAGCTTCCCAAAGTGCTGGGATTACAGGTGTAAGCCACCATGCCCAGCAATGATGAAATATTGAATACTTCCTTTATTTTTATTTTACTTTAAGTTTTAGAAAACATGTGCAGAATGTGCAGGCTTATTACATAGGTATATGTGTGCCATGGTGGTTTGCTGCACATATTGACTCAGCCTCGTGTTGTTCTCCTCCCTGTGTCCATGTGTTCTCATTGTTCAACTCCCACTTACGAGTGAGAACATGCAGTTTTTGGTTTTCTTTCCCTGTGTTAGTTTGTTGAGGATGATGACTTCCAGCTTAATCAATGTTTCTGCAAAGGACATGATCTTATATATTTTTATGGCTGTATAGTATTCCATGGTGTATATTTACCACATCTTATTTATCCAGACTGTCACTGTTGAACATTTGGGTTGTTTCCATGTCTTTGCTATTGTAAATAGTGCTGCAGTAAACATAATGTGTGCATGTGTCTTTATAGCAGAATGGTTTGTATTCCTTTGAGTATATTCCCAGTAATCGGATTGCTGGGTCAAATGATATTTCTGGTTCTAGATCCTTGAGGAATCACCACACTCTTCCACAATGGTTGAACTGATCTACATTTTCACCAATAGTGTAAAAGCATTCCTATTTCTCCACAGCCTCACCAGCATCTATTGTTTCTGACTTATTAATCACCATTCTGACTGGTGTGAGATGGTAACTCATTGTGGTTTTAATTAGTATTTGTCTAATGAGCAGTGATGTTGAGCTACTTTTTATGTTTGCTGCATAAATGTCTTCTTCTGAGAAGTGTCTGTTCATCTTTTGCCCACTTTTTGATGGAATTATTTGTTTTTTTCTTATATATATATTTTAAAGTTTCTTGTAAATTCTGGATATTAGGCCTTTGTCAGATGGGTAGATTGCAAAAATTTTCTCCGATTCTGTAGGTTGCCTGTTCACTTTCATGATAATGTCTTTTTCTGTGCAAAAGCTCTTTAGTTTAATCAGATCTTATTTGTCAAATTTGGGTTTTGTTGCAATTGCTTTTGGCATTTTCGTCTTGAAGTCTTTGCCCATGCCTATGTACTGAATGGTAATGCCTAGGTTTTCTTCTAGAGTTTTTATGGTTTTGGGTTTTACATTTAAGTCTTTAATTCATAATGAATACATTTTTGTATAAGATGTAAGGAAGAGATTCAGTTTCAGTTTACTGCATATGGCTAGTCAGTTTTCTCAACACCATTTATTAAATAGAAAATCCTTTTCCCATTGCTTGTTTTTGTCAGATTTGTTGAATATCAGATGGTTGTAGATGTGTGGTGTTATTTCTGAGGTCTCTTTTCTGTTCCATTGGTCTGTATGTCTGTTTTTGGACCAGTACCATGCTGTTTTGGTTACTGTAGCCTTGTAGTATGGCTTGAAGTCAGGTAGTGTGATGCCTTCATCTTTGTCCTTTTTGCTTAGGATTGTCTTGGCTATACGGGCTCTTTTTTGGTTCCATATAAAATTTAAAGTTTTTTTTTCTAATTCTGTGAAGAATGTCAGTGGTAGTTTGATGGGAATAGCATTGAATCCATCGATTACTTTGGGCAGTGTGGCCATTTTCATGATGTTGATTTTTCTATCCATAAAGATGGAATGTTTTTCCATTCGATGGTGTGCTCTTTTACTTCCTTGAGCAGTGGTTTGTAGTTATCCTTGAAGAAGTCCTTCACATTCCTTGTTAGCTGTATTTCTAGGTATTTTATTCTTTTTGTAGCAATTGTGAAGTTCATTTATAATTTGGCTCTCGATTGCCTATTGTTGGCTTATACAAATGCTTGTTTTTTTTTTGTTGTTGTTTTTTTTTGTTTTCATATTGACTTTGTATCCTGAGACTTTGCTGAAGTTACTTATCAGCTTTAGGAGTTTTTGGGCTGAGATGATAGGATTTTCTAAATATAGAATAATGTCTTCTGCAAACAGAGACAATTTGACTTCCTCTTTTTCTATTTGAATATTCTTTATTTCTTTTTCTTGCCTGATTGCCTTGGACATAACTTCTAATACTGTGTTGAATAGGAATGGTGAGAGAGGCCATCCTTGTCTTGTACTGGTTTTCAAAGAGAATGCTTCCAGCTTTTTCTCATTCAATATGATACTGGCTGTGGGTTTGTTATAAACAGCTCTTAATTATTTTGAGATATGTTCCATTAACACTTAGTTTATTGAGAGTTCTTAACATGAAAGAAAGTTGAATTTTATCAAAGAACTTTTCTGCATCTATTTAGATAGTAATGTGGTTTTTGTCTTTGATTCTGTTTACTTCATGAATTATGTTTATTATTTGCATATGTTGAACCAGCCCTGCATTCCAGGGATGAAGCCGACTTGATCGCAGCAGATAAGTTTGTTGATATGCTGCTGGATTCAGTTTGCCAGTATTTTCTTTTTTTTTTTTTTTTTTGAGACAGTTTTTTTCTTGTTTCCCAGACTGGAGAGTGCAATGGTGTGGTCCTGGCCCACTGCAACCTCTGCCTCCCAGATTCAAGTGATTCTCCTGCCCCAGCTTTCCAAGTAGCTGAGATTACAAGTGCCCACTACCACACCCAGCTAATTTTTCTGTACTTTTAGTAGAGATGGTGTTTTATCATGTTGGCCAGGCTGGTCTGGAACTCCTGACCTCAGGTGATTGGCCCGCCTCAGCCTCCTGGGATTACAAGTGAGAGCCACCGTGCCCAGCCTTGGTTTGCCAGTATTTTATTGAGAATCTTTACATCAACGTTCATCAGGGATGTTGGCCTGAAGTGTTCTTTTTGTTGTCGTGTCTCTTCCAGGTTTTAGTATTAGGATGATGTTGGTGTCATAAAATGATTTACAAAGGAGTCCCTCATTTTCAGTTGTTTGAAATAGTTTCAGAACAAATGGTACCAGCTCCTCTTTGTACCTGTGGTTCTGAGCTGTTTTTGGTTGGTAGGCTGTTAATTACAGCCTCAGTTTCAGAACTTGTTATTGATCTATTCAGGAATTTGACATCTTTCTGGTTTAGTCTTGAGTGGGTGTATGTCCAGGAATTTATCCATTTCATCTAAATTTACTAGCTTATTTTAATAGAGGTGTTTATAGTATTCTTGATAATAGTTTGTATTTCTGTGGTGTCAGTGGTGATGTCTCCTTTATTACTTTTTTAATGTTTGTAATTGATTATTCACTCTTTACTAGTCTACAGGTTTGTTTGGTTTTTGTTTTCTTTTGTTTTGTTTTTGAGATAGAGTCTTGCTCTGTTACCCAGGCTGAAGTGCAGTGGCACGATCTCAGCTCACTGCAACCTCCACCTCCTGAGTTCAATCAGTTCCCTGCCTCAGCCTCCTGCGTAGCTGAGATTACAGGTGTGCACCACCACGCCCGGCTAATTTTTGTATTTTTAGTAGAGATGGGGTTTCACCATCTTGGCCAGGCTGGTCTTGAACTCCTGACCTCGTGATCCACCTGCCTTGGCCTCCCAAAGTGCTGGGATTACGGGCATGAGCCACCGTACCCAGCTTTAGATCTTTTAATTGTTGAGGTGTCAATTTGAGATTATTCTAGCTTTTTGATGAGGGCATTTAGTGCTATAAATTTCCTTCTTAGCACTGCTTGATTTGTGTCCCAGAGATTCTGGTATGTTGTGTCTTTATTCTCATTGGTCTCAAAGAACTTCTTGATTTCTGTTATTAATTTCATTATTTACCCAGGAGTCATTCAGGAGCAGGTTGTTCATTTTTTATGTAAACGTGTGGTTTTGAGTAAGTTTCTTAAACCTGAGTTCTAATTTGATTGTGCTGTGGTCTGAGAGACTGTTTGTTACAATTTCAGTTCTGTTGCATTGCCTGAGGAGTGTTTTACTTCCAATTATGTGGTTGATTTTAGAAAAGTGCCATGTGGCACTGAGAAGAATGTATATTCTGTTGATTTGGGTGGTGAGTTTTGTAGATGCCTATTAGGTCCACTTGATCCAGAGCTGAGTTCAAGTTCTGAATATCCTGGTTAATTTTCTGTCTTGTTGATCTGTCTAATATTGTCAGTGGGATGTTAGAGTCTCCCATTATTATTGTGTGGGTGTCCAAGTTTCCTTGTAGGACTCTAAGAGGTTGTTTTATGAATCTGGGTGCTCCTATATCTGGTGCATATGTATTTAGGATAGTTAGCTCTTCTTGTTGAATTGATTCCTTTACCATTATGTAATGTTCTTCTTTGCCTTTTTAAAATCATTGTTGGTTTAAAGTCTGTTTTGTCAGAGACAAGGATTCCATCCTTTGCTTATTTCTGCTTTCCATTTGCTTGGTAAATTTTGCTTCATCCCTATGTGTGTCTTTGCACATGAGATGGGTCTCCTGAATACAGCACATTGATTGATGGGTGTTGATTCTATCCAATTTGCCAGTCTGCATCTTTTAATTGCGGCATTTAGTTCATTTACATTTAAGGTTAGTATTGTTCTGTGTGAAGTTAATTCTGTCTTCATGATGCTATCTGGTTATTTTGCACATTAGTTTTTTCATAGTGTCACTGGTCTTTATGGTGTGTTTTTGCAGTAGCTGGTACCAGTTTTTCTTTTCCATATTTAGTGCTTTTTTCAGGAGCTTTTGCAAGCCAGGCCTGGTGGATACAAACTCCCTCAACATTTACTTGTCTGGAAAGGATTTTATTTCTTTTTATTTATGTTTTTAAGCTTAGTTTGGCTGGATATGAAAATCTGGGTTAAACTATTTTCTTTAAGAATGTTGAATATTGGCCTCTACTGTCTTCTGGCTTGTAGAGTTTCTGCTGAGAAGTCCACTGTTAGTTTGATGGACTTACTTTTGTAGGTGAGCTGGCCTTTCTCTTTAGCTGCCTTTAACATTTTTTTTTGTTGTTGTTCATTTTAACCTTGGAGAATCTGATAATTATGTTTCTTGGGGTTGATCTTGTCGTGGAGTATCTTAGCTGTGTTCTGTGTATTTCCTGAATTTGAATGTTATCTTGTCTTGGTAGGTTGGGGAAGTTCTCATGGATAATATTCTGAAGTGTGTTTTCCAGCTTGTTTCCATTCTCCCCATTTTCTTCAGGTATTCTGGTCAATTGTAGGTTTGGTCTTTCTTTGTAGTCCCATATTTCTTGGAGGCTTTGTTTATTTTTATTCTTTTTTCTCTAATCTTGTCTGCATGCCTTATTTCATCAAGGTGGTCTTCAAACCCTGGTATTTTTTCTTCCACTCTGTCAATTTGGCTATCGATACTTGTGTATGTGTCATGAAGTTCTCGTGCTGTGATTTTTTTTCCTCCATCCGGTCATTTATGTTTCTCTTAAAGCTGGTTATACTAGTTAGCAGCTCCTGCCTATAACTTTTTATCAAGGTTTTTAGCTTCTTTGCATTCGGTTAGAACATGCTCCTTTAACTTAGTGGAGTTTGTTATCACCCGCCTTCTAAAGCCTGCTTCTGTCAATTTGTCTATCTCATCCTCTGTCCAGTTCTCACCCTTGCTGGAGAGTCACTGTGACCATTAGGAGAAGAAGAGATACTCTTGCTTTTTGGGTTTTCAGTGTTTTTTCATTGATTCTTTCTCATCTTCATGAGTTTGTCTAGTTTTGATTTTTGAGGCTCCTGACTCTTGGATGGGGTTCTTGTGGGGACTTTTTTGTTGCTGTTGTTCATTTCTGTTTGTTTTTCTTTCATTGGTCAGGTTCCTTTTCTTTATGGTTGCCGTGTTTTGCTGGGGGTTCACTTCAGGCCCTGTTTATCTGGTTCATTCTTGCACCTGGAAATATTACTCAAGGAGGCTGGAGAACAGCAAAGATGGCTGCCTGTTCCTTCCTCTGGAATCTCTGACCTCAAGGAACACCAATCTGCTGCCAATGGGAACACTCCTGTGTAGGGTGTCTGACAACCCCTGTTGGAGTATCTTGCCCAGTTGGGTGGCATGAGGAACAGGACCCATTTAATGAAGTACTTTTACTGTCCCTTGGTGGAGGGGGTGCTTTCCTGGGGGAAAGCACACTCCTTTGGACTGCTTGGATTACTCAGAACTGGCAGGAGGAAAAGCTAAGTCTGCTGGTCCACAGAGACTGCAGTCACCTCTCCGCCTAGGGACTCAGGCCTAGGGAGATCAAAATTCTGTTCCTGAGCGTCTGGCTGGAGTTGTTGGAGTTTCTGCAGGGAGACCCCACACAGTGGGGAGGGATGGGTCAGGGTCAGGCCTGAAGAGGTGCTGTGGCTGCAGTCTGCCACAGCTGGTGTGTGGAGACCTCTTGGGACCAAGCCATCCAGCATCCCTGGCTCCAGCAGGGGAAAAGCACAGCCTGGAGCTGTAGAGATGGCTGCCACCCTTTCTCTGCCCAAGGAGCTTAGTGTGTTAGGCAGCTTTATTTCTCAAAGTCTTCGATTATATACATTTTCCAGGCTCTGGTTTACGTCAGTGTAAAAAACAACAGATCACTGAATCACATGCTCTATACAATAAAGGTGACAGACACACAATTAGTCCCAGTGCTGGTTGCTGCCCCTCCCCCAGGGAGCTCAAATGGCTTAGACAGCAGGCAGCAGCAGCTGTGGTGCTGGTCACCCCTCCCCTGAGACTCAGCAGGCTTAAGCAGATTTTAGCTGAGAGGTTGTTGATAATCTGCACAACTCTGAGGTTGGGACCATAGGCCCTGGTGGTATGAGTTCACAAGTGAAATTTTTCAATGTATGAGTTGCACAGTTTTGCGGAAAAAGCATGGTTTTGTCGGCTAAGTAGCACACTTATTCACTGCCTTTTTGGCTGGGGGATGGGGGCTCTCCTGCCACATGTGGCTCTCAGGTGGGCTGCCATACCACACTGCTCTTTCTTCCTCTCTGTGGGTCATGCCAGCTGCCTAGTCATTCTTATGAGAGAACCTGGATACCTCAGGTGCCAGTGCAGGATTCACATGCTATTATGGCTCTTTTTGGTAGAAGCCTCTGATTGCCACTGCTTCTAGTTGGCCATCTTTGCCCCAACCCTAAAAAATGGCTTCTTTTTTTTTCTTAAAAAGCTAAACATATGTCAGATTAAGAGCTGTGTCTGTTCTGCCTCCTTGAATGCCATGTGTTTAGTGCTTGTAAAGCTTTACTTTTCTACTTGTGCTTTTTCTTTCTTATGAGTTTGTTTAAACTGCTTTTTAGTTCATAATAGTCAAGGGTCTCAAATTTTTTTTTTTCCTATATACGAAAGTCTTCACTACATTCTCAACATCATGGCTTCTTATATGTCATTAAGAATTCTCACTATGAACTTATGAACTGCAATATTAAGAATTGCTGGGAACTCTCGACCAGCAAGAGGATTCCAACCTGAATGGGGGGTGCGCAAGAAGAAAGAGACAGACAGCGGGGTCAGGAGGGTTGAGGAGTCTATGCTCCAGCAACAGCTTTATTTCTCAAAGTCTTCGATTATATACATTTTCCAGGCTCTGGTTTACATCAGTGTAAAAAACAACAGATCACTAAATCACATGCTCTATGCAATAAAGGTGACAGACACACAATCAGTGGTCATAAAGGGTAATGGTCATTCCTGGTGCACATAAACAATATTTACGTGAAGACATTGTTTCTTGTGACTGCAGGTGTTTCTGGTTTCGATCATCCTGTTATCTTTTAGCTAGATTCCCTTTGTCTGTTCCTGACTCCTTTATCTCGACTTCTCTCTTACAAGGGTCCCTGTGTCTGGGCTCAAGACCACCCGTCTTGTGAAACTCGCTTTGCAAGCATTCACACGGTTGGGATCCCAACAAAGAATGTTTCCTGGCCGAGTGTAGTGGCTCATGCCTGTAGTTCCAGCTTTGGGAGGCCGAGGCGGGTGGGTCACCTGAGATTGAGAGTTCAAGACCAGCCTGACCAATATGGAGAAACCCCGTCTCTACTAAAAATACAAAATTAGCTGGGTGTGGTGGCGTATGGCTGTAATTCCAGCTACTCAGGAGGGTGAGGCAGGAGAGTCGCTTGAACCTGGGAGGCGGAGGTTGCAGTGAGCTGAGATCATGCCACTACGCTCCAGCCTGGGCAACAAGAATGAAACACTTGTCTCAAAAAAATACACATATTTTTTTCTTTGTGGCTGTGGAACATGGGAAGGTGTGGATACTCAAGATTCCTATTGGGGGAAAGCTGGGGTTCTTAGTAAAGATGGAGAACATGTAATGTTGAGGTTCCATCTCTTTTCCCCATTGGCTCTATCTATGCAGACCAAGATTAAGAAAATATTTAAATGGGATGTCATTTATTACCCACAAAGTTTTTTAAAAATACTAATAATAACTAGGAGATACTTGCTCTTTAGGATGTGAAAGAAAGACTACTTAAATTACTATTAAAATTTATAGAACATGGGGTTACCTGTATCTGGAACTTTGCATAAAACCAATGTTTCTTTATTATTAAATTCAGACTATAATTTACTTTAGGGGAGCAATATCATAGCAGTGACACTGTGTTCTTCTGTGTACATCTGCATATTATTAAAATTTCTCAGGCCAGGCGCAATGGCTCATGCCTGGAATTCCAGCACTTTGGGAGGCCGAGGCAGGTGGATCACCTGAGGTCAGGAGTTTAAGACCACTAGCCTGGTCAACATGGTGAAACCCTGTCTCTACTAAAATACAAACATTAGCTGGGCATGGTGGCACATACCTGTAATTTCTGCTACACGGGAGGCTGAGGCAGGAGAATTGCTTGAACCTGGGAGGCAAAGTCAGCAGTGAGCCAAAATGGTGCCACTGCACTCCAGCCTGGGAGAGAGCGCGAGACTCCGTCTCAAAAAAAAAATTGTCTTTATGACTGGGCGCAGTGGTTCACGCCTGTAATTCCAGCACTTTGGGAAGCTGAAACCGGGGGATCACCTGAGGTCTGGAGTTCAAGACCAGCCTGGCCAACATGGTGAAATCCTGTCTCTACTAAAAGTACAAAAATTAGCTGACGTGGTGGCAGACACCTGTGATCCCAGCTGTTCAGGAGGCCGAGGCAGAAGAATTGCTTGAACGCAGGAGGCAGAGGTTGCAGTGACCCCAGATTGTGCCTCCAGCCTGGGGGATGAGAGTGAGATTTTATAAAAAAAAAAATTGTCTTTATGCAGTTGATGTTAATAACTCACTTGTTAATGAGCTCTGTGACATGTTTTTTTCTGTAGAGTTAATTATTTTTCTCTTCATTATTAAGTATCTTTATGCAGCTGATGTGGATAAACAATCACTTTTAATCTGGCAGCTGTCCTTTCTTAGGTTTTCTTTGCATTTATCTGTCTTTGGAAAATGAAAGCTCTCATCTTTGTTTACAGGTCAGAAAAAAATGAAAAACACAGAGGCTCTTTCACTTACCGGATGTTTGACAAAATAGTTTTCCTGGGCTTAAAACATTGGCATTAGTGGTGATCTTGTTAGAGATTCAGAAACTCACATTTTATTCCAGATTTTCTGAAAAAATAATCTGCATTAACAAGATGTCCAGTTTATTGTACACATTAAAATTTGAGTAGTACTTTCTTACTCAATATGACTTTTCCGTCTGAAAAATTTACACAGCTCATTCTGTGTGATATAAATATAGCACTCAGAATGTTAGTGTTTATGCCCTCAGTTTTATTCTTCATCATCCAGAAATGTACCATCTATACATTGATGTTGTGGATCTTATACCACTCTCTTTTCTCAGAGTTAGAGAATACATTAGAGAATATTTCTGTGTTGAAAGTTATTTATTAGATATTTTCAGTCACTTCCAGGAGTAAGAACCAGTTAGTTCTCTTTACTCTTGTTTTACGTCGAAATCAAATTTAAAATTCTGCTTATGGCCACTTGGTAAATGTGTGTGTGTATGTTTTTCCAGGGAGTGTTGACATTTAGGGATGTGGCCATAGAATTCTCTCTGGAGGAGTGGCAATGCCTGGACACTGCACAGCAGAATATATATATGGATGTGATGTTAGAGAACCACAGAATCCTGGTCTTCCTGGGTGAGCATAACTTCAATACATAATTTTCTAATATACCCTATAAATTTTATTTTTATTTTTTTGTAGAATGGTTTTTGGTAATTTATGCTTTCAGATCTCTTGTTTTCTTTCTTTAAAAAAAAAATTCAAGATTTGTCTATGTAAAAAACAATTTTAAGATGTTTCATTTTGACCTGAACTTTCCGTATTCCTGAGCTAATCTATGTCTTTCACTCTAGATTAGTGTTAATTTTAGAAATTTAGTGGCATAACTCACTGTAGCCCAAATCTTAAAAATCTAATTGCACTATCAATTTTTGATATAGTAGTACCAGCTAGTGAAATTAAGAACTTACAAAATTAAAATATTTTCTAAATATCTAACATTATTTGTTATTAATTTACTAGAATATTCTATTATATCCTTTTTACTAAGCACACTACTAAGTTGGTAATTGAAAAATATGAACAAGATCCATGGTATTTTTAATAAAACAGGTATTGCTGCCTTTAAGCAAGACATGATCACCTGTCTGGAGCAAGGAAAAGAACCTTGGAATGTGACGAGACATGAGCTGGTAGCTGAACCCCCTGGTAGGTGAGAGTGACAGTGAGTACAACAGACCACACAGATGAGAGGTCCGAAGTAAGAAAAAAAAAAAGCCAGTTCTTAAAGTAATTTGGAAATCTGTGTTTGAAAGGAAATAGTTTCTGGAAAGGCTGAATTTTTTAAAATTTAGCTCTCACATAGAAGCATCTCGTCTTATGTTTTTAAAATCTCTAAAGATTTTCGTTTCCCTTCAGTGATCTTCAAGTTTATAGTGACAGCCAAAGTTGTCTTTGTGGCATATGAGAGACTGCAAAATCTGACTGCTTTTTCATTGTTTTTGAAAACACACAGATATCTGAATAATTTTGAGAAACTTGATGTTAAACCCTTTTTTTTTTTTTTTTCCGAGACAGAGTTTTGCTCTTGTTGCCCATGCTAGAGTGCAATGGCACGTCTCGGCTCACCCACAACCTCTGCCTCCTAGGTTCAAGTGATGATTCTGTCACAGGCTCCCTAGTAGCTGGGATTATAGCCATGTACCACGACACCCAGCTAATTCTGTATTTTTAGTAGAGACAGGGTTTCTCTATGTTGATCAGATTGGTCTCGAACTCCAGACCTCAGGTGATCCACCTGCCTTGGCCTCCCAAAGTGCTGGGATTACAGATGTGAGCCACACTGTGTCTGACTGTTAAACTGTTATTTAAGTTCTCTTTTTACATCATGTCTAAAATGTGTGAGAGTAGTGGTTTCTGTTCTATTGTTTTTTTGTTGCTATTTTTTCTGCACATTACATTCTGTTTTATTATAGTCTTGAAGTATAGTTTGAAATTATAAAGTATGTTCTACTGTCTTGTCTTTTGTTTTTCAAGGTTGCTTTGACTATTTAAAGTTTATTGTAGTTCTCTGTGAATTTTTGAATTGTGTTTTCTATTATTCTAAAAAATACTGGAATTTTGATAGAGAGTTTATTGAATCTAGAGATCACTGTAGATAATATGGCACTTTAACAATATTCTTTCAATCAATAGAAACTAAATGTTTTAAAATTTTTTCTCCAATTTTTTTTATTGATGTATCTTTTATTTGAAAGATATTTAAGCTCCTTGGTTAAATTTTCTTAGAAATTTATTATTTTAATGCTATTGTAAATAAGATAGCTTTCTTTATTTTAGCAGATAGTTTGTTATAATTTATACTTGTATGTTTTTCTTTTTCTTTTTTATTTTTTTTGAAATGGAGTCTTGTTCTGTTTCCAGGCTGGAGTGCAGTGGCACAATCTCGGGTCACTGCAACCTCCGCCTCCTGGGTTTAAACAATTCTTCTGCCTCACCTCCTGCGTAGCTGAGACTACAGATGTGGGCCATCACGCCTGGATAATTTTTTTTTTTTTTTTTTTTTTTTTTTTTGTATTTTAGTAGAGATGAGGTTTCACCATGTTGGCCAGGGTGGTCTTGATCTTCTTACATCGTGATCCACCCACCTCAGCCTCCCAAAGTGCTGGGATTACAGGAGTGAGCCATTGCGTGTTAATTTTCTAGTTTGCTAATTTATTAAGTAATTATTACTTTAATTAGTTTTTAATATACTGTTTTTATATATAAGATCAAATGATCTACAAAAGGCAACATTTTACTTGTCTTCAATTTCAATGACTTAAAAACTTTTTTTTGACTAATTTTTATTCCACATATTTCCAGTGCTTTGTTAAAATAGAAGATTGAGAATGGACTCAAAATACTTTTGCATTGGTGTCTGTGAATTTGAAGTAGCAAACACCTCTTCAGGTTTTTCTAAACTGCTTTCAGAAAGTAAAGGTCTTTTGTTGAAGCCCCCAGGGTGATGGGATGCCCCATGTGTTTGTAGTGTAGAGAGGTTGTAGCTTGGTCACAAAGGCTGCTGGGTCTACATTAGGGTCCACTTTTAGTTGGCTTGTTACAATGGATTGGGTAGTTGTAATTCCCATTTTATTTTTGGACAGAGGGAATATTCTTCAGGGCTTTGCTTGGTAGGGCAGACTCTAGGTTGGGTTTCTGCACTTGGGTCTGCATATAGTAGGCTTTATATTAGGATACAGATGAGTTTGGCTTTCACTGTGTACCAGAGAGGATTTCCCAAGGTCACTTGTGGCTTTCTATATAGGCAGAATGTGCTCAGGGAGCTAAAACTGAGTCATGGAACTTCTTCAGGGACCACAGTAAGGGCCAAGGTCTGCAGGCCTACCAGCATCCTATAAATGGATGTCTTCCTCCAGGCCTCTGGAAAGGCAGGATTTCTCCCAGACTGTGGCTGGGAGGAGTTTGGGATGATTACAGAGTAAGTTCAGAATTCTCAGTAGGACCAAGTTTGATGGGCTATGTTCTGGTCTGTAGCCAAGAACAGGGGTCGTGTAGTTTGCCACCAGAATGAAAGCCTGTCTTCTGACAAAAATGTTTCTCCATCTTGAGCGTTAGCAGAGTTTCACAACTTTCTTCCTGGATCTCAAAGCTCTTTTAAGGGCTTTTATTTTGGAGCTGGGGTCTTGCTACATAACCCAGGCTGGTCTTGAAATTCTAGTCTGAATCAGTTCTCTGACTTAACTGCCTGCCTCAGCCTCCCAAAGTACTGGGATTACAGGTGTGAGCCACCTTGCCTGGCTAGCATTTCTTTTATTATTGTTTTATATTAGTGTGTTTTTTCAGTGCAGGTTTCTTTCTTTTTTTTTTTTTTTCTTTCTTTTTTCTTTTTTGAGACAGAGTCTCACTCTGTTGCCAGGCTGGAGTGCAGTGGCACGACCTCAGCTCACTGCAACCTCCAGGTTTAAGCAATTCTCCTGCCTCAGCCTCCTGAGTAGCTGGGACTACAGGCGTGCACAACCATACCCAGCTAATTTTTGTATTTTTAGTAGAGACGGCGTTTCCCACGATGGTCTTGATCCTCTTGACCTCCTGATCCATCCAGCTTGGCCTCCCAAAGAGCTGAGATGACAAGTGTGAGCCACTGTGCCTAGCCCAGTATAGGTTTCTTAACATAAGTTTGTGTTTTTTGGTTTTACAATTTTAGAGAATTTGCAATTCTGTTTGTAGACATATGTAAGTATGGGGTTTAATTAAGAGATAAATCAGCCGTATGTCTATTACAATCTGATTATATATGTGTGTGTTTTTTTATCTATAAATATGACCCCAATTTTGGTTATGGCTAATCTTGTATATATTTTTTTCTTAGCTGATTTTTAAAGGTGGCTTTATCTTGTCTAAGTAAGTAGTCATGGAAATAGTCTTATTTTCACCTTGTGTTTTATAATAAATATTTTCTTTGTGTGAGAGAAATACTTTTGTGACTTGAGGTAATTTTTGAAAAGATTTGTAATTATGTATCTTCTTCAGTTACTCTTTTAAAAAATAGTTATACAAACATATAACCTAAAATATACTGTCTTAAATCTATTTAAGTGTACATTCCATCAAAAAGCTTCATGACGGGGCTTCATACTAGCAGCGCTGTCACCCTTTGGTTCCGATAGTGCACAGAATCCAACAACCAAATACTGACTGCTGTATGAATGGCCAGAAATGCCTACTCCAGGACTCAGGGCATAAAAAGCATAGTTAATATTTTTGTGGTGAGATCACATAAAATTGTCTTAGCATTTGTCAAACATAACATGCAATATTATAGTCACAGTGCTGTACAATCTTGAACTTATTCCTCCTATCCAACTATAATTATGTATTCTTTGACAGACATCTTTCCAATTCCCCATTTTTTAAAAATACCTTGGCATCTGGTGGTCACCATTTTGATCTCTACATCAATGAGATTAAGTTTTTTAGAATCAATGTGTAAGTGAAATCATGAGATACTAATCTTTCTGTGACTGGCTTGTTATAACTAATGTCCTTCAGGTTAATCCATGTGATCGAAAATAATAGAATTTTCTTTTAAATATAAATAGTATTCGACTGTGCATATGTATCATATTGTCGTTATTTGCTCATTAGATGTTGAACTGTTGATTTTATAATTTGGCTGTTCTGTAAGAGTGCTGCAAACAACATAAAAGTGTAAATATTTCATCATTCTCATTTTGTTTTGGATATATATCCAATAGTGCAATTGTATAAGTTTTTTGTTGTTGTTGTTGTTGTTTTGTTTTATTTTGTTTTGAGATGGAGTCTCCTCCTTGTCCAGGCTGCAGTGCAATGGCGTGGTCTCCGACTTTCAGGCTCAAGCAACTCTCCTACCTCAGCCTCCAGAGTAGCTGGGATTACAGGAATGTGCCACCACGCCAGCTAATTTTGTATTTTTAGTAGAGGTGGGATTTCTTCATGTTCATCAGGCTGATCTCCAACTCCCGACCTCAGGTGAGCCACCACGCCCGGCCGATTTTAAGTTTTTTTTGAGTAATCTATATTTTGTTATTCATAATGGCTGTCCTCATTTACATTCAAATCAACAGTGTGCGGGCATTTTTTTATTCACATCTTTACCAACTAAGGCTTTTTTCATTTATTTATTTATGAGATGGAGTCTTGCTCTGTCATCCAGGCTGGAGTGCAATGGTGCAATCTCGGCTCACTGTAACCTCCACCTCCTGGGTTCAAGCAGTTCTCCTGCCTCAGCCTCCTGAGTAGTTGGGATTACAGATCTCTGCCACCACGCCCAGCTAATTTTTTGTATTTTTAGTAGAGATGGGTTTTGGCCATGTTGGCCAGGCTGGTCTTGAACTGCTGACCTCAGGTGATACACTGGCCTTTTTTAAATTTTTTTTTGTAAAAGTCATTCTAACAAGTGTGTTGATATAGCTATTTTTTTGTAGGGGGGTGGGGTTGCTTTCTCTAATAAGAATTGACATTCAGTGTTTTTAAATATATGTTTGTCATATAGATGTATTTTCTTGAAAAAATATGTATGCTTTTTGCTCATTTTTAATAGTGTCTTCTTTTTTGTTGTATAGTCATTTAAGTTTCTTATATTTTTGATATTAACCCCTTGTCTCACTTTTTAGTTATCCTGTTGATTGTATCATATTCTGTACAGCAGCATTTTATTTTTATTTATTATTATTTTTTTAAAGACGGGGTTTCACCGTGTTGGTCAGTCTGGTCTTGAACTCCTGACCTCAGGTGATCCGCCCGCCTTGGCCTCCGAAGTGCTTGGATTACAGGCATGAACCACCACACCTGGGCAGCAGCATTTTAATTTGAAGTATTCTGACGTGTTTTTCCTTTTGTTCCCTGGGATTTTGCGTTTAAATACAAAAAGTCACTGCCCAACCAATGTTATGGGGCTTTTTTTTTTTTTTTTTTTTGTAGTAATAGTTTCAGAGTTTCAAGCCTTACATTTAAGTGTCTAATTTATTTTGAGTGGATTTATTTTTCTTTTTTTAGACGGAGTCTCACTCTTTTTGCCAGGCTGGAGTGGAGTGGTGAGATCTTGGCTTGCTGCAACCTCCCCCTCCAGGGTTCGAGTGATTTTCCTATCTCAGCGAGAGTACAGGCATGCACCACCACACCCAGATAATTTTTTGTTCTTTTTAGTAGAGACAGGGTTTCACCAATTTAGTCAGGATGGTCTTGATCTCCTGACCTCGTGATCTGCCCACCTTTTCTTTTAAGAAAAGAGAGTATTGGCCTGATGCAGTGGCTCACACCTATAATCCCAGCACTTTGGGAGGCTGAGGTGGGTGGATCATGAGTTCAGGAATTTGAGACCAGTCTGGTCAACATAGTGAAACCCCACCTCTACTAAAAATACAAAAATTAGCCAGGTGTGGTGACACGTGCGTGTAGTCGCAGCTACTTGGGAGGCTGAGACAGAACTGCTTTAAACTGGGAGGTGGAGGTGGCTGTGGTGAGCTGAGATTGCACCACTGCAGTCCAGGCTGGGCAACAGAGTGAGATTCTGTCTCAAAAAAAAAAAAAGAAAAAAGAAAAAAAACGAAGAAAGCATTGTTCTCTACTCTCAGGAAATTTTTAGTCTGACTTCATAAAATTCTCACAAACTCTTATAAAGACATACCTCTAAAGTCTTCTACAAGCCTATTACCACAAAGTGACCATTATCTGAATTTTGTGTTGTTTACGCAATTTTATCTATGAACAATACACATTTTAGTGTTGCCTCTTTTTCTGGCATATATATATATGCTAGCATAAGTTGTTATCTATGCCTTGCTTTTTTATTATATATATATATTTTCCTATTTTTCCATGTTGCTTTGCATAGCTATGGTGATATTATATGCCTTTAGAAATAGTATTGTATTTATTTATGTTTCCTGGGTTAGAAGTAGTATTGTATTTATTTATGTTTCCTGGGTTAGGCCAGTGTCTTTAACAGTTAGAAGAGCAGGCTCAGAGTATCTGTGTAACCTTGGGCAAGTTTCTTAACCTTTCTCATTCCTCTGTTACTTAGAGATAATAATATGGCAGTGAAATCTGTGTTGTTGTTTGAGTGTAATAACAAAGTAGATACAGTTATATTAAGAACAATAAAAACACCTATGCCCAGGCCTGATCCTACACTGTGGAGTGTACCTTCATTTTCAGTAAATCTCTTCATTCCTTCCTTGCTTTGTGCATTTTTTCAGTTCTTTGTTCAAGATGCCAAGAACCTAGACATCCTCCACTGGTAACATATTTAGACAAGCCAGTCAGGAGAAATTGCAGGAGAAGGTGAATTAAGAAGCTGTTGGTAGCCATATTTTCTGCATGGGGATTCAGGAAGCAGAGGATGTCAATCTGCAAAGAGAGATGAATGAGGCAGTCATGAAGGGAACAATGAGGTAATATTGGAAATTATTATTATGGGCAGAGTCATCCCATGAAGCCTCATAGAATCTGCATGACCCATAACTTGCTCTTAAATTACATCTTATAGAGAAAAATGGAAATACATAAAAGCCACTGCCAAGGAAATGACAAAATATCACAGTGATGAGTATATCAAATTTCTATGGTCAATAAGACAAGATAACATGTCTGAGCATAGTAAGGAGATGCAGAGATTTAATGTTGGAGAAGATTGTCCAGTGTCGTTGGATTCTTTGAGTTTTGTCAGCTCTCAACTGGGAGTTCAGTTGCTGGGGCCATGAAATTAAACGGACAACAGACTGACATGGCTGTTAATTGGGCTGGAGGATTACATCATGCTAAGAAATCAGAAGCATTAGGATTCTGTTAATTGTGGGGGTCTGTCCTACAGACCCTGATTCTGCAACAGATGAATAAATACACTCAAAGAGAGAGCACAGTGAATGAGTGCACTAGGGGGTCATGTGCTTCCCACGGAGTGAGATCCTAGCTACATGACATCCATTAGTTCTTTTCCTTCCTTGCATTTATTCAGTATAGGTTTGACAACAAATGCTTTGAGTAAACAAACACACTTGTGGATAATTAACATGGTTAAGAGAGTAGTTCTTCAAAAGATTTAAGCTCATTTACTGATGCCCAGAGCAAACAGCATTAAAGGATAATCTCCCTGGTCAACCTCCTCCCGAAAGGGCCATCTAGCTCAAAGGTTACATGAGTAAACAAGCTAGTTAGAATGTGGGAGTTTATCTAATTATTTGACTAAAGGGACAAGGCTGCCTTCAGCCAAGTAATAAAAAAACGCTCAGGCCTTCCAAAAGGGTTTGTAACTATATTCTGTAACTTTTCTTTAATATTTCTGCCACCATCCTAAGTGAACTCCAACAGTTAATGATACGGTGCTTGCCATCCTTGAATTATTAAAGTATCATCATCAGAGAGTGTTATATATTGATACAGATATTCATCATGGTGATGGTGTTGAAGAAGCTTTTTATACAACGGAACATGTAATGAAGGTATCATTCCATAAATATGGGGAATTCTTTCCTGGCACAGGAGACTTGAGGGGTATTTGTGGCAGGAAAAGGCAAATACTATGCTGTCAATTTTCCAATGAGAGATGGTATAGGTGATGAGTCATATGGGCAGATATTTAAACCTATTATCTTAAGGGTGTTGGAGATGTATCAACCTAGTGCTGTGGTATTACAGTGTGGTACAGACTCATTATCTGGTGATAGACTGGGTTATTTTGATCTCACAGTCAAAGGTCATGCTAAATGTGTAGAAGCTGTAAACATTTTGAACTTACCATTACTGATGCTTGAAGAAGTTGGATACACAATTCATAATGTTGCTCAACATTGGACATATGAAACTGTTGTTGCTCTTGATTGTGAGATTTTCAGTGAGTTGCCATATAATGATTACTTTGAGTATTTTGGACCAGACTTCAAACTGCATATTAATCCTTCAAACATGACAAACCAGAATACTCCAGAATATATGGAAAAGATAAAACAGCATTTTTCTGAAAAATTGCACATTACCTCATGCACCTGCTGTCCAGATGCAAGCTATTTCAGAGGTTGTTCATGAAGACAGTGGAAATAAAGATGGAGAAGATCCAGACAAGAGAACTTCTATTTGAGCATCAGACAAGCATCAGAAGCTTGTGATGAAGAGTTCTCAGATTCTGAGGACGAAGGAGGAGGTCGAAAAAATGTGATTTTAAGAAAGGTGCAAAGGAGGCTAGAATTGAAGATGATAAGAAACAGGACAAAAAAGCCGATGTTAAGAAGATAAATCTAAGGCAACAGTGGCGAAAAAACAGATATCAAAGGCACCAAATCAGAACAGCTCATCAACCCCTGAATTTGACAGTCTCACTAATTTCATAAAATCGTTAAAAAGAGAAAATAATATTGAAAGAAATTTTTTTCTTTTTGAAGACTTCTGGCTTCATTTTATACTACTTTGACATGGACTTAATTTATTTTCAAATGGCTTATTTTTGTTTTTCTTGGCAAGTTTTATTGTGAGTTTTTCTAATTATGAAGCAAAATTTTTCTCCACTATGCTTTATGTGATAGTATTTAAAATTTATGTGAGTTACGTCAAAAAAAACTGATCTATTACAGAAGTAATTGACTTTTCTGAGCTGATTTATCTTTTGTAATTATCTATCTTTATTAAAAAGTTGTACTAAAAAATAAAAACATTACAAAAGACAAAAGAGAACATTTATGGATACATTCAAGTCTTAAACATAAGATATTTTTTAAAGTTTTATGTTATTATATTTGAAAATTTAGATAAAATTACCTTTGTTTTTCCAGAAAAGTATGTGACAAAAACTGATTGAGGAAAATATTAAAAATAAATAGAAAAATAGAAAAAATTTTTTTTTTAATTTTACACACCTAAAAAGCACATATATTATAAAAGAACAGCTTGATGAATTTTTACAAAATGCCTCTACCGTGAACCCAACACCCAGCAGTGGAAGAGTGTGAGTAATCTGGATACTCTCCCTTCTTTATTCTCCTTTTTAATCACTGTTCTGCCAAGAGAAACTTACTTATATCCTGGCTTTTTATATGATAAGTAATATTTGCCTGTTTTTGAGTTCTAAATAAATAGATGATTAATACAATAAAAGTTCTCATTTTTGGCCAGCTTCTTTTATTCAACATTGTTTGTGAGGCTGATCTCTGTTGCTGCTCATGGTTTGCATATTTATTGATCTACAGTGTGACATCATATAAATAAACTACAATTTATTTATTCAGCTGTTCATGAACATTTTGGTAATTTTCCAGATTTTTCAGTGCTTATATAGATCGTCTTATGCATTTTTAAAGATAAATTTGTGCAATTATGTAGATATTTTACTACAAATATAATTAAAATATATTTATATCTTCAGTTTGTGTAGGCACAGGCAAGCCCTCTTCTAGAATGTAGTACCAACTTACACAACTAGCACTATATGAGGGATTATTTATTATCTAATTGTCTTTATTTTCCAAACCCTACAATGTAAACTTTGTAAAGTCAGAGGCCTTTAATTTTATTCACCATAGTATTTGCAATTTTTAATTAAATAAATTGTATTTGACTTTGAAGCATTTATTTTCTTAAAAGTAACTGTGGTAAAATTGATATATTTATCCTTCTCTGAGCATTTATTTTTTCCTACAGCTCTGTCTTTACACATAAGATTTGTGTGCCAGAATTTTTTTTTCTTATTTTGACCATTCTCAGTAAGGGTCATTTCACCTCAAGAGATACTGTAACCAAGCAGGTGCAATTTCAGCACGATCTTGAAGAAGATAGGCCTTGGCTGATAGGTAAGCTTTAAGCAATTGTAAATAACTGCCTTCTAAATATGTATAATTTATATTTTAATTTATTTGCCATTTATGTATATAACATTAAGCTGTAATATTTACAGTCAATTTCTCAAAGCCCAAGAAACAAACACACACACATACTCACAACATCCTATTACGAGATTCAATATTTCTTCTTTGCTGGGTCCAGGTATGAGAGTCATCACTGTGCCTATGAGCTGGGTCCAGAAATAAGACATCCCACCTGTGGTAAGATCCACATATTATAGTCACAATGCAAACTGAGCTATATCCACAAATGAGACTCATACCCTCAGCAGTGGGCTCTGCATGTGTGAGGGTGATAATCCTGTCAGCTGAGTGTGCATAGAAGAGTCACAATGTCAGCTTTGTATGGGGTCCTGTTATAAAACTCTGTGAAACTTAAGGGCTTTATATTATATGCATAAGGGTGGTAATCTCAGAACTTGCTGCAAGCAGAAGACTCGGGATCTCACCCAATGCCGAAAGCCCAGCTACAAGAACCAACACCTCTTCTATTGGCTAAATTCAACCATGAGAGTCATTATTGCACCTGTGAGCTTGGTCCAGAAATGAGTCATCACATTGCTGAATTTACACATGACATTCACAACTCTGTGGACCATGTCCATGTGTAAGAGTGACAATTCTAATTGTTAGCTGGGTGTGCCTATGGGATGCACAATCTCACCCATGTGCTGGATCCTGTTAGGACACACTGTGTCAGGTGTTACAGGATATGCATGAGTATCATCACCTTCTGTGACATTACCACAAATAGGAAACAGAAGACCTTAACCGTTCCCCTCATTTTAGCCATGAGAGTAAAAATCTTTCTCTTCTATCAGTTGGGTCCAATCATGCCTGTGAGCTAGGCCTAGGTATGTCACAGTCACATCTGTGGGAAGAGACCAGACAGGAGAGTCACATTGCTTGAATGTTGTCTAGGAATATTTCACTAACCCCCTGCATTCAGGGTCCTGGCAAGAAGGTCACATTACTTGAATGCTGAGCTTGGCAATATATCACAATTCTGTGGGCAGGGCCACATTACCTGGGTCCTGTGCAAAGCAATATTTCACAATTAACTCTGTTTACAGGGCTCAGGAAGGAGAGGAAAGTCACATCATGTAGGTTCTAGCCTATTGGATAGGTCACAATGCCTTTTTTGGCAGAACTCAGGCAGCAGAGTCACATCATTTAGGTGTAGAGCCCAGCAATA
>CAUYLG010019392.1:0-38099 GCA_963573385.1 Cacajao melanocephalus | reverse complement strand
GTATATAAATATATTTATATACATCTAAATTATATATATAATTTATATGTATATGCATCTAAATTATATATTTTATGTATAAATATAAATTAGGTAAACAATATATATAATACACATATATTATATGTTATATATTATAATGTATATTATATATAAATATTATTTATATAAATATAAATTATATAATTTATATATATACATAAATGTAATATATATATATAAATTACATGTATATGTAATTTATATATATATATATCATGTTTACCTAATTTATATATATTTTTTGAGACATAGTTTCACTCCATCACCCAGGCTAAAGTGCAGTGGTACAATCTCAACTCACTGCAACTTCCACCTCCCAGGTTCAAATGATTCTCATGCCTTAGTCCCCCAGTAGCTGAAATTACAGGTACGCACCACAATGCTCAGCTAATTTTTGTATTTTTAGTAGATATGGGGTCTTGCTGTATTGGCCAGGCTGGTCTCGAACTCCAGATCTCAAGTGATCCACCCACCTTGGCCTCCCAAAGTCTGGGATTACAAGCATAGCCACTGTGCCCAGCCCATAATATTTTCTATTTAAGGAAATCCTCCCTTAAAGAGACAATAGTCTTAAACATAACTTTTTTGATTATATACACAAAGCCCAAATTGAGTTCAAAAAGAACTAGATCTTAGCAGGTATCATTATACAGACTTTTGCATTACAGATAATGAACGCTGTATTCCACTTTCAGGATTCATTCCCCAAGCCACCAAGGGGTAGTTAACGCCAACTGTGTGCATGAAAACCACCGCAGGGCACTATCATCAAGGGTAATGTGGCGTAGGAAAGACCCAGGTGGAAAAGCTGTCCATGAACTAATTTGGCTAGAAAGCAATGATTAAAATAGTGTCTCCCACTTCTATTAACATGCCACAGCCACCCCTCTGGAGTTTAACTGCATTTCTTTCTCTCAGACTCTAAAAAGAAAATGAGGAACCCAATGCACGACCACAAAAGTGTTTCTTATATCATTAAAACTTTTTCTAGGTTAATATTCTTGTGACAATAGTTTTAACAACACACTCTCATTACAATAAAGCAGTGATACAGCCCCTTTCTGCCCTTTCTCATTTTGTTTAAGTGTTTAAGAGTTTCTGTTTTCCAGCTTTGTGGAATTCATTATTTCTTTACTCCTCTCTTTGAGAGAGAGATCACAGGGTATACATGCAAAAAACTTAGGTCTGAGTGAGGACCTTAAAATTAATTATCCTGTATTCAGTCAATAACTTTACCACACTGAGCAACAATTTTGTCATCTATTAAATGAGTATCATCATGCCTTCCATACCAGTGTCTCTCCAACTGTAGCCTGCATTAGAGTTGCCTGAAAGGCTTATCAAAATACAGATTCACTTGGTGTCACTTGTCAGATATTCTGGTTCCATGAATCTGGAGCAGCCCTGAGAATTTGCATCTCAGATAAACCTCCAGGTGACGCTGCTGGTACTAATGACCACACTTTGAGAAGCACTCATTATACTTACTCACGTTGTTATAAAGCCTTTCATATGAACACCATTGATAAAGCAATACATTACTTAGGTTAATATGAAGAATATGTAACTGTCATTTCTTTATATCAGGAACTGTCAAATAAAAATATTATACTTACTGAATGTAAAAGTGTGCCTAGTGGTGAGATTCAGCTGAAGAAAAACTATTGAATTACAAATGCCCTCAACTGCTATTTTAGTAATTTCTCTTTAGTATTAAATCTTATCCTATCCAAGATGTTCAGAAATGTCACTGGTGTTCAAAAATTCAAGCAACCATTGAAATTGTTTTGTTTGCAACAGATGTTCTACCATAGAACCTTTGCATTATACTTCATAACATCAGAGACATCTTTAGAAAAGTGAAAGAAAGAAATTTAAATTTGTTCTAACTTTTAAGCACATCCAACAATGAAAAAGGAATTGAAGTGCCTAAAGTCACATAACCTACCTAAATCATTAAAGGAGGAATGCAATAAAAGAACCCTTTATGTCCAAGGCCATTAATGATACCCTGCAAAGCTTGGAGATTGCACTGTCAGGACCTCAGATGTATCCACTGATGTATTGACGGATATGCCCTGTCTTCTCGTCAGTATGGATAAAAGTGAATTAACAGTCATTTTCTTAAAATACCCCAAACCCATTAATTAGTAATAGTTATTACTAATTAATCAACCCATTAATTAGTAATAATTAGTGATAATTAAATAGTAATAATGGGTCTTTGGTATGTTTAAAAAATATTTTGAATGAGTTATGAGAAAGCAGGCAAGCTAAGGGAAGACTAAATTGTTTTTGTTTATTATTTAGCAAAGAAATTTCAATCCATCAGCCACAACATATTATGTGGTAGATGAAACATGAAATCCACTTCAAACTCAGGAAGAAATAAAATTTAAAACTCAACTATTTCCCAAATCCCAACTTCTGTGCACTGTTACTGAATTCTATTAGTCACTCAATATAATAATGTGCTTCAGGTTCACACAGTATATAATCAGAGCAGCAATTATAGTCATAAACATTTCACAGAGAAGATATTAATGGCTGGGCATGTGCATTGTGATTATGTATACCTCCACATGTGTGTGTGGTATAGTCATTAAGTTGGTCTATTTTGATTTACCAAAAGTAGAATACATTAATATATTTTATTGACTGCCAAACATCCTTAAAATGCACAATTAAAAAAGAAACTATTTTAGAGTCTTTTAATTAAGGGTTTTTAATTTAACAAGAAGCAGATAGACTTAGACTCAATTCTTTGTTCCTTAACTTTATTCCACTTCTGAAGGGGGTAAAAAAAATCTGTGCAATGCACCTCTCAAAGAAATCCCCACACCGTCTGCCACTTGGTCTCTCTTTTCCTTTGTTCCCTAGGCATGATTTTCTTCTTTATTTCCACAACTTGCAATGGAGACCCACAGTAAGAAACACCAATGGAAATGAGATGCACAGGTCATCAACAAGAACCAAGGCAGAGAAAAGAGAAAGATGACATATCTGGCCTTCTTTACTTAAACACACTTAGATTTAATATAGTGCAAATTTCATAGAAGTAGGAGGCAGAAAATTTAAGTTCTTCCCTAAAATTATCACTTGTTATCAATGCAGTATTAAACAAGTTGCTACAGATGCTCATGCATGCCTTGTATCCTCATCTGTCAAACACAAGTGCAGATGCCAGCAACATCTCCTTCTTTGGGCTGCTGCTAAATCGACTGAAATATTAAACTAAGATCTCCATTTATCAAGCAGGGAGTACTGAATATATATACATTGTTATGCTTGCAAGATTTCCCATTCTAATTGAAAGGGAAAAGATCCTAGCAGAAAAGTTAAAAGTTGTTAGGTAAAGCATCTGGAATACACACAAGGAATTCAAATAAACACAGAAAAAAAAAAAAGATCTGAAAACCCTGGACTCTATACCTGTTTCATATAAACTTAAAACCTAAGTAAGAGAGAAAACTTCTAGAAAAAAATTGTATGTGTTACAGGTAAATGCAAAATAGCATCAACATTTGAAATGGGAAAAGCAATGAGATCAGTCATGTGTTACGGGTTGTACTGTAACTGTCTATTGACATGCGGTTTCACCACTTGGTGTGAAGCCATCAACAAAAAGACCTTGAGCTTTTACCTCCATTTGTACAGTGTTTAACATAAAGTTCAGCACAGAGGCTTTATTTCATCTTGGTTTGTGAATGAATGACACCCTGCTGAAGATGTTAGGTATTTCAGACTTTGGCCCTAGCAGGAACACAGTATATAAAACAGACTCATCTTTACCCAGAAAACCAACAAGATGCCTTATTTTTGCAAGCAACCTAGGGACACTGAAAGTTTGTTTATACAGCAGTCAGAATTACCTTCCATGCTCTCATGTTCTCATAAATATCATAGCATAAATTGGGGAATATTGGGTGATCCAATGCCTGTGGATGTTATCGGTTCTATTCTTGAGTCTGAATGTTTTCCCTGGCCCTACTTCCAAAGTCTTTGGCCTAATGTTATTGGCAAGTATATGAATGTGGCAGATAATGTGGATAACTTTTCATTTTTAATTTATGTCCTTGCTTCCTTCATTGTCCCATTGCCTGTCCTAGGGAGATAAGGAATCCACCACTGTCTGAAGTTCATGCATTCTTCTGGGAGCCAAGGTCACTATACAGGAAAATACTGAACCAAAAAAACCTAGACAATTTCTCTTAATGCACTTTTTAATCTAAAGAGTCTGCTCAGTACAAATAAAATAAAAACTGAGAAAGTATTGTGGATGAGATTAAAGTTTCCTACACTAAAGGAGGCAAAGTCAAATAATATTAATAATAACAGAAATAGTAGTCAAAACAATAGAGGGCCAACATGCCAAGAATTATACAATTTTCATGTATTATCTCATTAGTCCTTGCAATAATACTATCACATAAGTATCATATTTATCTGTTTTGCAGATGAGAGAACTAACAGAGATAGTTATGACTACTATTGACTACTGTTGGTCAATTGCACAATTTCCTCACAAACATTTTTGCCTATCTTTGGTGGGCAGAACCCTAAGATGGCCACCCTCATTTGCATCTCCTTGTATCCACGACTTTGTGTAATCCCCTCCCTCTGAGTGTGAGAGGGACCTGCAACTTTCTTCTAACCAATACAACATGGCAAAAGTGCTGGGCTGTCGCTCCCACCATTATGTTACATAATGGGTGAATAGATTTTGCAGGTGTCATTAAGGTTCCCAATCAGACAACTTAAAGTTAGCCAAAAGAGAGAGATCTTGGGTGAGCCTTTCAAAACAGGGTATAGAAGCGAGAGACTTGAAGCAGTAGAGACACTAATCTGCTGGCTGTGCTGTGTACTGACTATGGAAAGAAAGGCCTCCAGGAGATAAGAGCATCAGTTCTACAATCAAAAGGAACTGAATTCTAGCAATAATCTAAATGAGCGTGGAAGAGGAACTTGAGCTCCAGGTGAGAACACAGCCCGGGAAACATCTTGATTTCAGCCTTGGGAGACCCTAAGCAGGTGAGACTCTGACCTACTGAAACTGTGAGATAATAAATGTTTGTTGTTTTAAGCCATTAAGTTGTGGTAGTTTGTTATGAAGCAATAGATAACTAATACAGTAATCCCATTGTTTCCAAGTCCTAATGCACTTTATTAAAAAGAAGTGTAAATAAATTTATATATCTTGGCACTCTACCCTGCATAAAAATGGCTGCAATGCTGTCAGCATTATTGAATATGCCCAAACAGAAACAATTACTATAATAGAATCACAGACTTTGGGAATGGGAAGAGAACACAGATGTGGAAACTAAGTCCCAGAGAAAATATGTTCATTGCCCAGGATCACTGATGCTGGGTACATAACAGAAAAAAGAATCCACATATCCCCAAACTTACTTTTTTTCTAAAAAATTTTGATATTGATAAGGTAGCAGGAGTGTTGTGTAATATAAATGAAAGAAAACTACTTGTCGTTTTTTGTATATAAGAAAAAATACCATGATAAATAAATTCAGCAGTTTTCAGAGGCTATGTCTGCACATGTGAAATATATCAGAGGATATGCAGTTAATTTATTCTTTGCAGATTGCCAGGTGAGATAGTTTGGCTGCTGGTTGTGCAATAGCCAAATATTGTCATTCTTACTTCCTTCTTCAGCAACTTTAGAAACTCTTACACACTCATCTAAGAGTAAAACATTTCTAAAATTGAATGTTAAATGCAGCTAAACATAAAAATCTATGTATAGTGCCAAGGCTTTATTAAGACATAAAATGACTAAAAGTTAATTGTAACAGTATTTGTGGTGCAGTTGCATGCAACTACGACTCTGAGGGAAGAAACTGCCACACTTGCTTCCAGATTCTAGAAAGTATTTTATTAGGAGATATATTTTAGCAATTTCTTTCAAATGATGAATGAAAAACAGGTGAGATTTAAGATGGTAGTAACTGCCTTCATTTTAACAAGATGTCAACTTCTTAGGTTGACATTAAAAGACTGAGAAAAAATTCCATAATCACCATGGAAAATCTATATATATTTAAAAGATGAATAATTTTGGGAATACATTGGCTCTTTATAGCAATGTGTTTTATTTTTCTAGTTCTTATATATTACCAGGCATCTCATAGAGGAATTCTCCACATCTTTATGGATGAAGAATGATGCTGCACGTGTTCAGAACTCAGGGTTAAAAAAAAATCACAACTATGATGATAAAGATGGCATTGTCACAATTTTCTATTACTGCTTGTGTTAAGCTAAAGTCCTCATTTTGGACTAATCAGATTAACTAGAAACAGCATGCATCATTTTGCAAATAGTCTCATTAGTTATAAAAAATATCTTCCTGAATATTTTTGGTGAGCATAGATCTGATTTTGATAAAAGGACTTTTGAAATGAAATGTGGAAATGATATAGATTCATCAGGCAAACAAGCTGTTTCCACTTGAAAAGTCCAGATGATATAAATGTAGCCAGATTTTCCCTTTGAATCATCTAAAATGTTATCTCAGGTTTATACCTATTTCATTGTGGCTGAACAGCCAGCCAAGCTTTTTCATCTGGCAGTGCAAACTACTCCTCCAATCCTAGCTCAATATAATATGTGAACTCATCACTCATCTGCTTATAGGACTTAAATGCCTTCATTTCTCCACACCAGTGGTTCTCCACGTGTGGTCCTTTGACCTATGGCATCATCATCACTTGGAACAAGTGAAAAACACAAATTCTCTGGTTCAACCCTAGTCTTACTGAACTAGAACCTCCAGGGTGGCCCAACAATCTGTGGGGGAGTGATTCACCTCCTGGTGATCCAGTTGCAATCTGAAGTTTGAGAATCTCTGCCCTAGATATTAAATGAAGACAACAGCTGCCCACAGAGAAAGGCTAATTAGGTCTAGAACGGGTAGGGCATTCTGACACTTGGACAGGCTTCCTACAACCACTTATAACGTAACTGCATCAGAGTCCTAAGAGCAATAAGAAAACTGCTAATAAAGCTGCGAAGTCTTATTCAGAGTACTGTGTTTACCAGTAGCTCTAATATCACTGTAGATTAAAGCAGCAATTTCCACATTGGGCCCTAGAGGCCAGATGGTGTCAAAGAGAGGTTCTAAAAATGCTTGGCTGATTTCCACATGTTTTGATTCAGCCCTGTGCATGATATATCTGAGTGAGCAACCAATGTACTTTTCTTTCTCATCACACAGTATAGCGTGTCTGGTGATTTCCATATTTTCTGAAGTATAGATCGATGACATTTATCCTTGCTTTACCTTAGTAGCTGATTTGTTATATCCACCTGGATAGTCTCATTTTCTCCCTTTATTCCAAAATATATCACAGTTTTTTCTGCCAAAGGTTTCCATTCTGAAGACCTTTTTGTCTCATAAGACATTGTGAATATATAATGAGTTAATCTATTTTCCAAAATGAGATATTCTAAGTTGACAAGTATGTAATAATATGTCTTTTTCCCCTCTCTTTCAAAGATTTGCTTCTTAAGATTGATTTTGGCTTTCTGGCAAGACAGACGGAATCCAACTGAATCTTTTCTAATGCTAATTTGTGGGGTAGGGACTGGATATGTCTGAAAGGGAGTATCATGTTTAATGAATTTTCCTGAGAAGAACAATCAATATATCAGCCCCAAGGTTTTGCCTAAGTGCTGTAAATTTACCAAAAGCAAACTCTTCTTTTCATTCAACTGTTGATCAATCTCAACCTAATGTAAGTACACAAAATGAACCTAGCTGTTCATATTAAGAACTATGAATGACTGAAAAAATTCAATCTAGAGCCATTTTCCAGTTACTCAGGAAGTTTGCCTAAAGTTCCTTTAGGAACCACTGTTGAGAGTAACCTGGATCCTTGCTGGGCTCCTTTACTGGCTAGATTCCCATCCCCCAGTGTCTATGCGCTTTATTCCTAACAAATGACGCTTGCAGCCTTTGACTACTTTTGGCTTCTTGGAGCCACTTCACTCAGGTATGCAGAAAGCAGGAAGTACCTGGGATGCTAGATCTCCCGAGAGGGCTGATAGCTTATGTCTGACAGGTGTAGGAAAAGCAAATCCAGGTGTAATTTGTGCTCTGGAGTTTTTAGTAGCTTAGGTTGAGGCTGGAACTTCCCCTGAAAGCTCACCCTTACTTAACACTTCTCCTTCCATGTCTTGCTTCCTCCACTCTTTTACTGATGTCTCCTGGAAGTAGCTTCCTTAATAAATCACTTGTTTACAACCCCTTGCATCTGGGTCTGTTCAGAGAACATGATCGAAGATAGCTATCATTTATAAATGATCAACTTAGAAAACAATGTTAAACTTAAAATCATTCTGAATCACATATTACTATTTTAAAACTCATAGTTTTTCTATTAATTACCTTTTTAGCTTTAGATATATTTCTGTATGTTTTTTGAATGTTTAAAAATTTTCCTTGAAAATAGTTTTAATCATTATACTCACTAAATGAGCATTCATCAAGACTAGGAGTTCTCAGTCACAATTTATCACATTTTATCTTATTTCATCCTTAATCAGGTTTTAAAGTATACGGAGTACTCCTGGATAAACATAAGCATAAATACCATGTAATCTAATGTGCAAATGGTTTTCACAAAAGCTCTTCCTCATCATCATCTGAGAGACAGTGCCTGACTTCAAAAAAGAAATATTCCTTACTAAAAAAAAAAATAAAGCTATAAAAAACAACAGTTTACCCAATCCCCAAATCAGAGTTCATTTTTGTCATACCCATAGCTAAAAAGAAATATGTTTATATTCACTTAATTTTACTTTTTTTCTTGGTAAAGGCTTATTCTATTTCCTACCACCTACTCTGACTTTCATTAAAAAAAAAAAATCCATCCATAACGGAATATATAAAGCTCTACTCCAAAGTTGAATAAAAATAATTCATTTTATCATTAAAACTTTCCTTAAAATGAATAAGGATAATTTTTTAAAAGATTTTATGTAAATAACATTTTTTTCTAGGCATTTTCACAAACACTTTAGTATTCCTACCTCTTTATGAACAGAGACGGAGTAAGTAAAAAGCAATCACTGTCAGACCAAAAGTGGAATGGGGACAGATTTTAAAGACAATCATAGGAAGACTGGGAAATGAAGGAATTACTGTTCTTGAGAGGAGATCCTGTAGGAAGAGGGAAAAGAAAAATAATTTAATCATTAAGGGGTCAAACTAGATATTTACTGCAAGGCCAAAATTCAAGGATAAAGCAGGCATCTACATAAAGTTTACCCACCAGAAACCTTGCGATAACTCAGGGATGGCACAGATTTAGAAGAGAGAATAAAGCTAGCATAGAAAGGAGGGAATTTATATGACCTTTTTGTAAGTTAATTAAACACTGAAATGTTTTAAAGAGGGAGTGTAGGTATTTAAGTTATTCGAGTAAAATGTGGACAGATTTGAAAAGTGGGCAGTGGATTAGTGGCTGTCAAGAGGAAGTTTAAAAACATACTCTTGTTGGAATTCTTTAGCTTCTGAACAAAAAGCTGCCGAGCAATATGCCTATATGCTTCCCATCTGCACACCATAACAATGAAGAAGGAAACAATATTGTGTAAAAACTCTTTTAAAAGGCCTTATGTTTACTACAATTGCTGCTTCAGAACAGTAGGTAGAAACAAAATTAAGGAAGGACAACTAATAGAAGGCATTTGTCTTCTTCCAACACATCCTTGACTTGACCTTCATGAGAAACTGAGTTAATTCTTACATTTACTCCCCTCATTGAAAAGTCTGAAATGTGGAAGCACAGTGCAGTTTATTTCAATAAATTGGTGAGAAGCATAGAATCTTTAAAAAAGTTAAAGGATGAGAAATAGGAAGTAAGTAGATAAGAAGAGACAACATTAAGGCAAGAGAATGTTAGTGCAAGTGGCACAGAATCCAAAGAAGATATTGCATACAATTGCACCCTAAAGACAAAGTATATGAATGAAACAGGTTATTGGGATAATGCAAATGCAAAAACATTTCAGAGGGACTTTTTCCTGCTACGTTCTGTACTTTTCTGTTATATATCAAAAGTACTTCTAAAGAGAAAGGAAGGAAGGAATAAAGGGAGAGAAGGAGGAAGAAAGCAAGATGGGGCAGGACAAACCATAGACCATGTCACCATGGTAGCTCTGCAAGCTTATGGCCCTGGAGTACAAGGAAAGCAGGTATGCTAGGGTCAACCCATAGGCTTGCTATTCTTGGGCAAAAGTCAACACAAGATGGAGAAATACACAACAGTGTAAATGGGAAAGGGAAAAGAAGCAGAGAGGCAGCTGGCTGCCAGGACCACCTCCCTGGCAGGCCTATCATGAAGGCTTGCTGTTTGATAATAAGAACAGTTGTGACAACATTGTCCCCTTAAAAACTCACTCTAAAAGTGCTCAGAGGTGCACTTGACCCTGAGTTTCTGCACATGCTTAGGCATGAACTTTACCTTGTCAAGGCAGAAGAACACTCCAAGAACAGAGCAGCCATAGAATGCTGCCAGAAAGAAAGCCACAAAAGAAAACAGTCCTTGGATGACTTTTCTGAAATATTAAATTGGGCGAGGAACTAAGAAACATTTGACAGTGAAAGTGTTCTCAAATAAAATTCTTTGAATCCTTTTCTTCCTTCAAATCAAGACATTCTCACTTTCTCTCTCTGTTTTTTCCTTTTTTTTTTTATTTATTTTTTTTTGTAGAGACAAGGTCTCACTATGTTGCTCAGGCTGATCTTGAACTTCTGGGCTCAAGATATCCTCCTACCTTGGCCTCCTAAAGTGCTGGGATTATAGGTGTAAGCCACCACACCCAGCCAACATTCTTATTTTTATGCTTCCTTTGTAAATATAGTGGAAAAAAAAAATCACTGTATTAGAATTTTTCATCAAGGGCAAGATTGTTCTAAGAAATAGTCATTAGCTTTTTTAGTTGCTTGAATATTACCTCCCTGGTCTGTGAGATATCTTTTTGCTCCAGATCATTTCCTCATAGAAATACATTATTGATTACTATAATTGTTCACCTTTTGAAGTTGAGTCCTATATGCTGATTCCAGGTAGCCCAAGACTTTCAAAAAAGAATCCACTGTGACTTTTATTCATTTAACCCACAATTTACAATGTTATGATAAAACACTTTGTCCTCTAGAGTTTAGAAATGCTGAATTTCATAATCGTTTTTTGAAGCCTAAATATTGACCAAGGTCACTATCCCTGGGTGCATAATTTTTCTAATTAAATAACTCAAAAATCCTTAACATAGGTTTTGAGCACCCAAGAGGCTAGATCACTTTTTCATTATTGCAAAATATATTTCTTCTTGCTCAGATGAAAGTAAAACCTAAAAATAAGTCTTCCTCCAAATTACTTCCTCTGTATTAAGAAAGTAAATACCCAGGAATTTTTTTTTTAAATCCACTTAGCTCAGGCCCTGAACTCATATTTAGTGCCTTTCCTTAAAGTCTTCTGTAATTTTGTTATTTTCCTTCTTTGCAATGTATTTGCTGTATACCCTTAGCCTAACCACTGTTATCCCTATAACAACTCATACATCTCCTTATAGGCCCCATCATAAAAACTTACTGTGCTTCACAACCTAGCTTATTTGGGTTTTCAATTTCAAGTCAGATAAATCACATTTGCTCTATGTGGGTCAGTCAAAATTAAGTACAGAAGTCTCTACGTACCGAATTTGGTGCTATTCTGCCTTATGATTACGGAATTAAATTAACCTGAGTCTTAAGCACTGTATGTCTTTCGGCATTATTTTTTTTAAAACATAAAAGCTGGGACACATCAAGTAGTCCAACCTCAGAGAAACTGCGTAGACTTGATACCTTCCTCTTTACCTTCTTTGGCATTATTTGACAGAAAAATCAGTAGTTTTAAAAGTATGGTCTCTGGACCAGCAGCATCACATCATCTGGTAACTTGTTAGAAACACATATTCCTGGCCCACATCCCAGACTTTCTGAACTGAAAACTCCAGGAGTTAGGACCTAGCAATCTGTGTTACAGCAATCCTACAGGTGATTCTGACATACTCTGTGCATCTCCCAGAACCACTGGGATGCACACTTAGAGACTGGTAACATTAATCATGTGGATATACAAGGGTTTCTTCTTAATAATTCTCTTACTTATAAACACTGAGGTTTACTTTAAAGCACTCAAAAGAAGCATGTTATTTTACTTAAATAATGTTTATGATGATCAGATGCTATTTTTGCACAAAATATATAACTAAAAGTTGATACACTGGAAAAGAGAATATCAGTACAAATACAATGAAAAAATTTCGAGACACTATAGAGTCTCACTTTATGCCATATCTATTCTGCAAGTCTATTTTTCAAGTTAAGAAGAAAAATACAGTATGATGAAACTGTTGCATTAAACTCATCTAATGCTGAGACTCCATGATTTCTTTAATATTATTTTAATCCTTTATAAGCATTCCCAAATGCTTTATAAATATTTTCTGTTGGAATTATTATTAAACCATTTAAGGCACATAGAAAGCTGAGGGTTGAGTGCCCCCATTATCCTTGATGATTACTGCATTAGTCCTTACTATAATGGTGCTACTCTTCTATACAGGCAAGTGGGTTTGCACAGTTCAGCATTACTGGGCTCGCACAGAGCTTAAGGCAGAGGTGGTTCATTCACCACCAAAATTTGCACTTTGCCTTACACAGTTCAAAGAACTACAGGGAAATTGCTGCCTGAATACCAGTCACATTTCACAGCACTCTTTGCTTGCATTTAAGAAGGGTCATATGAGTAGTTCTTGCAAATAGAATGTGAATGGAAGAGATGAGGGTCATTTCAGGTCTTTTTCTTTCCCCTGTGTCCTTTTTACAGAGGACAAGGAGACCTCAGGGGATACTGGAGCTGTTAGATTGGAGAGAGCCTAAGTCCTTGAATCACCAGATAGAAGTCACCTTTATATAAAGAACACCCACAATAGACTTCTAAGTAAATGATGAATACTTTTTATTGTGTTAAGCCATTGAAACTCTGGTGTTTGCTTTTTATCGTAGCTAGGATACCCGAATTAAAACAGGGCTTATATGACTGACCCTCCCTCCCTCCCTCTCTTCCTTCCTTCCTTCCCTCCTTCCTTCCTCTTTCCTTTTTTTTCTTTCTCTCTTTCTTTCTTTCCTTTCTCTTTCTCCTTCCTTCCTTTTCTTTTTCTTTTCTTTCTTTCTTCTCAAATACTATCTCTGATCATAAAAAGTCACAGGCACATGGGATATTAGAAAAGGAAAAAGAACGTTATAAGCAAAGAACCTGTTTTATCTCCATTTTATAGATGGTAAAAGTGAGCTATCTATATGTTAAGTAATTTGACAGCACATAACTAATGAGTTGTACAACTAGGTTTCCATTTCAGGACTGTAGACTCTAACACTCCAGATACATCAACACATTTAAACCACTTCTCTGACTTGGTAGACAGAGTCCCATTGAATTTATAGCAAGCATTCTCCAATATAAGTAGGATCAGCTAAGTTCACTTAAACATTACAGCCTTACTAAAAATTCTGCTATATTCCTATGTCTACGGAATTTTCACTGTTACTAAATTCAAGTCATTGGCAGAAAACTATGATCTCAAATGTTAGCTTTGTAATGAGAAATAATACTATTAGCATATAATGCTGTTGTGAGGGTTTAAAATAATACGTAAAATAGAGTGTAATGCCTGGCTTCTAAATGCTAGCCCATTAATATAACATCTGCTGGCCGGGAGCAGTGGCTCACACCTGTAATCCTAGCACTTTGGGAGGCTGAGGTGGGCAGATCACAAGGTCAAGAGATCGAGACCATCTTGGCCAACATGGTGAAACCCCGTCTCTACTAAAAATACAAAAATTAGCTAGGCGTGGTGGCGCATGCCTGTAGTCCCAGCTACTTGGGAGGCTGAGGCAGGAGAATTGCTTGAACCCAGGAGGGGGAGGTTGCAGTGAGCTGAGATCGCGCCACTGCACTCCAGCCTGGTGCCTGGAGACAGAGCAAGACTGTCTCAAAAAATAAAAAAATAAAAATAAAAAATAAAAATAAATAAATAAATATATATATATATATATATATAAACATCTGATTACCCTAACTCTCCTCCTCTCAGAGGGCCAGTATTCAGGGCCAAAATGTATCAGGGCCTCCACCTTCTGTGCTGTTTTTCCACATTCAATATCGAATTTAATTTACTAATAAACAAAAAGTTTTGTTTTGTATTTCGTGCCTTCTGTTGCAAGGTTTTTGGAAGAGAGTGTGTACAATTTAAAAATTAGAAAGTCAAGAGAAAACTGAGTACTAATTTATTCTCTGTGATTTCTAAACAGGTGTTTTCTTTCCTGGTGTTCTAGTAACAGGAGTGTTTGGTCCTGTGTATCTTACCCAGCTCTCCTTCCTTTTCCACTGCTTTCTTGTTGGTCTACTTTTAAATTTTGTTTATAGTCCTTCTGATGTTTTTCTTCTCTAATTTTCTGTGTCTCTGAGTTTTTTCTTGAAATACTTGTTTTACTGTGATAAAATATACATGATACAAATTACCATTTTAATCATTTTTAAGTGTACGACTCAGTGGCATTAGGTACATTCACATTGTTGTGTAACCAACACCAGCATAAATCTCAGGAACTTTTTACATCTTCTCAAATAGAAATTCTGTACACATTGAGCAGTAACTCTCCATTCCCCAACCTCACTCCCAGTCCCTGGCCACCACCATTATATGTTTAGTTTTTGTCTTTTTCTTTTAAATAATCTTTTATTCTAGAATAATTTTAGGTTTACAGAAAAGTTGTACGGAGAATTTCCATATATGTCACAGGCAGTTCTCCTTATGGTTAATATCTTATGTTAGTATGATACATTTGATAAGATGAATACACCAATATTGATACTTTAATATTAACTAAGGCCCATACTTGATTCATATTTCTTAGTTTTGACCTACTGTTCTTTTTCTGTGCCAAGAGCCCATTCAGGCCACCATATTGCATTTAGTCCTTCTGTCATCTTAAGGTCTTTTTCTTTCCTTGATACTCATGACCTTGACAGTTTTGAGGAGAACTACTCAGGTACTTTGTAGAATATCCCTTGATATGGGTACAGGATGTTTTTCTCATGATTAGGCTGAAGTTGTGGGTTTTGGGAGAAAGATCACAGAGTTAAAGTGCCATTTTCATCACATCATGTCAAAGGTACCTACTACCAACCTGACTTAATACTGATGAGATTATCCTTGATCAGCTGACTGAGGCAGTGTTTGTCAGTTTCTACACCACAGAGTTACTCTTTATCCCCTCTTTCCACATAGTGCTTTTTTTAAAGGAAGTTGGTACATGAATCCCACACTTAAGGGAAGGCAGTTATGCTCCACCTCCTTGAGGGGATATTATCTATATAAATTATTTGGTAACCTACATGGGAGAATTGTGTATTCTTCCCAGTTATTTATTCATTCAATGACTGATTTATAATAATATGGTCTATGAATATTTTCAGAATATTATATAAATGGAATTATACAAGCTGCAGCCTTTTCAGACTGACTTATTTGACATAGCAATGTGCATTGAAGGTTCGTACATGTCTTTGCAAGTTTTGATAGCTAATTTCTTTATACCACTCAATTATATTCCATTGTATATATCACAATTTGTCTGTCCACCTATTGAAGAATATCTTCGTGGCTTCCAGTTTTGGGTTATTAAGAATAAAGCTTATGTAAATATTTGCATGCAGGTTTTTGTGGGACACAAATATTCAAATCTGTTAGGTAAATACCTAGGAGCACAACTGCTAGATCATGCGGTAAGAGTATGTTTAGTTATATAAGAAACTGTAACAACCACCATTCTTTTTTCCTTTTCTTTTCTTTCTTTTTTTTTTTTTTTTTTGAGATAGAGTCGTGTCTTGCTCTGTCGCCCAGGCTGGAATGCAGTGGCATGATCTCAGCTCACTGCAACCTCCTTCTCCCAGGTTCAGGCGATTCTCCTGCCTCAGCCTCCTGAGTAGCTGGAATTATAGGCACCTGACACCACACTCAGCTAATTTTTGTATTTTTAGTAGAGATAGGGTTTCATCATGTTGGTCAGGCTGGTCTCGAACTCTTGACTTCGTGATCCGCCCGCCTTGGCCTCCCAAAGTGCTGGGATTACAGGCATGAGCCACTGTGCCCAGCCAGCAACCACCATTTTTACTCTAATATTTTATTTAAATGCCCTAATTTTTTAGTCTTGACTAGCAAAGCTGCCAGCAAAAACAAACACACAAAAGAAAACAAAATGTTTTTGCTTAACAAAGCACCTTGCTTATGTCCTCTGCAGACACAATTACTACACTGCAATCATTCACTCAGCTCCTTTGACCACAGAACTGCAAGTTGAAGACAAACAGTAAGGACTCTTCATAGAAGAAATTCAGCTACTAATTGCACAGTTTTCCTGAAAACACTACCTGTGGAACAGTGAGGTCTATCATGGTAACTTATACATTGTATTAAGTTCAGATAAAAGACATGAATGCTAGCAAAAGACCCTTTATACTGAATTGTGACTATAAATATGTCATATTAAGATATCAACCTAAAACCCTTTCATTTTATTGACAATATATTCACTGTGTCCTATTTCCTCTTCTTGTCACTTAATCTTTCCTTTTAATCTTCACAACCATGTTTTCTGTCCAAACTCCCATCTCTTTCAGCTGTTTCCTCTGAATTCCTAAGGGTTTTATTTTCGGTGCACCACTGGTTCTATTAAACTATTACACAATGGAGTTTTTTATATTGTTTTTTATATATGTATATGTGTGTAGTACATGGGTGTGTGTATATAGATGTGTATATGTTTTTCTTTGTATATATGTGTATGTGTTTATACATATATACACATGCACACACACAGACATACATACACACACACACACACACATGCATATAACTTTTTAAATGTCTTGTTTCTTCATTTTGAAGAAAGCCACTTGGGGGCCAAAATTCCATTTTATACTTCTTCGCAATCCATATTCAATCAATTATGTTTGATTGATTTTGATTTCTGTTTTTAAGCAAATATATTGTTCTAGTTTCAGTATGAACTGGGGAAATAAAACCAACTGCTAAATATGACTTAAGTATCTTTTAGTTCTACTTATAATCATAGTGAATGTGTATGAGTTAAGTTTCAGTTCAGCTGTAAGTTTCTAGAAAAGCCAAAATAACAGTATCTTAGGCAGGATAGAGACTTATTTCTTTTACATGAAAGAAGCCTGGAAGCAGGAGACCAGACTGCTAGAGCTGCATCACAGAGTTGTTTGGGTCTCAGGTTTTTCTCTCTCACAAGCTCTCCATCCCTAGTATGCAACATCTCCCTCATGGTAGAGATGTCTACTCCAATGCAATTCTTCTTGGCTACATTTCAGCCTGTAGCAAAAAAGGAAGGAAGAAGCAGCCCATGTCCCTACCTTTAAGAAAAGATCCCCAAATTCTCACAGGCTTTTGTTGATACCTCTTGGCCAGAATTTAGCTCAGAGGCACATCTAGCTGCAAGGGACGCTGGGAAGTATAAGGCGAGAATAGACACAAGGTCAATTACTCACAAGGTCTCTCTATCTAGAAGAAATATAATCCTTCCTGCATGTTTATATCAGCAAAAATTGCATGTTCTGTCATAATCAGGCAAGCATTTGCTGAAAGACAGTGGAGTCATTGAATAATTCTTCCTCCTTCTGGAATTGCCCTATGACTTGCTTCCTAGATTCTTCCAGAAGGTCATCTTTGCAGTCATGGCTACAAACACCTCTTCCCCAACAGAAACTTGCAGTGTCTGCAACCCTCTCTTTCCCCAACATACTCTCAATCTTTTTCTCCAGTGACATGATTTACCATCTTACTACCTGACTTCTTAAGAAGCCAGGCTCTTTTTGTCCTCTAACCACTAGAAACTAAAGCAACCCTGAGATTTTATAGATATTTCTTCATATAATTAAATAAAAAAATTATCATCTTTTGTTTCATCTTATCTTTAAGGCCTAAATCCATTCATTGGTTGTTACAGTAACATTATAAATAGCCCTAAAAGAAACAATGAGTATAGCAATATTTTCATGGACAACTCCACCTATATTTTTTGGCAATTCCAATTACCCTAATATGGCTATATTCTCAACTTACCAGCAAATAATTTAAGTATATCTATCTATTACTTACCTAGGTCGCCCTACCAATGGAAATTTCCATGAAAACTGATCCAAGGAAATATAAAAGAAAGGCACACATGAAATTTATTTTAGACACATCACCTAGCTCCAATTAGAGACTTCATCCTTTCCCTTTTCTGCCTTCTGGTTTGGTTTCAGGTCTGCTTATCAGAATTCATGTCCTTGATTGCTTTATCAGTTAGCTAGCACTGTCAGAATAAGGCACCTACCTTTCTAAAGCTTCATTACAACAAAATATGAAATAGACATTTCAAGACAATGAACTGCATATTTTTTTGCACTATGAACTCTAGAATTTTGCTTGCTATGACATTATTGTCTCTTATTCCATAAATAGCACAATACAGAGGTAATTCCCAAGGTAAAGCACATTTGTTTCCTTCAATCAGCATATTCTTAATTCTTTTCTGTTTATAGCTTTACACAGGAACCCTCTGGATTTGCTTTGCTGCTTAACATCAAAGCTAAGGCTATCCTGGGAGCATGGGCTATTTATTTTCATAGTTTCTATATTTAGCACTTGGCTTTGTTTACAGTCATTTCTTCCCTACTCCACAAAGGCTTTAAAATCCCAATTTCTCTAGAAAGCCTGTATCTTCCTTCTATCTGTCTAACTAGCTAGCTTTCCACTGAGTTATGATTTACTTCCCAAGTTATCTTTCAGATGATATCTGCTTTTTTTCCTATTTGATTTCTTTCTGGAGAGGAAGGAAATTGCCTTTTGGAACTCAAGAAGCCTTCCAGAGACATAACTTTTACTATTTGCTGCTCTCTTTGGGGTTCCAAAAGCAACTGTTGAATGCGATTTGAGCTCTTGGGACAAGGAGAGGTTTTTTTTACTCAAAAAGTCAGTGGATTGATTTAATGGCTCATTTAAAAAGTGAACATTACTTTTCTTGCAAGGCAGGTTAAGAGTCCTTGGACAGAATTTTGCTTGTCACTGACTTGATTAATGTAACAACAAAATACAAGATTAAGGCAGTGTGTATTTAACAGTTTAAATTATAACTCATGATTACTTTGAGAAAAGGTACAATGTGAGCTGTGTGGACCAAAAAAGAAATGTTAGGAAACAGTATAAGTTAAATCTTTATTAAGCTAGGGGCCTTGCTTTGGTGTACATCTCCGAATTTAATTTTCATGATTGATCAAGAACAAGGTCAGTATAACATTCTTAAAATGTCAAAATCATAGTTTTTAAATTATTCTCCTTAAAAATCAGGTTTGCTTAATTTTCTTTATTGCATATAGGCCTTTCATCATGGGTAAATATAAAGGATTGAGTTGTACAGGCAGGCAAAAACGGACGGAGAGAAAACACAGAAGGGTGAAATTTGTTAGCAAGAAAAGGCTGAAATTAGTTTAGTCAGCTTTGCAGTTTGGGGTGACAATCTGAATAGTTTTACTGTCTCCATCTTTATAATGTCTGGCAGTTATAATGAATAAGTTATTTTCTTTTAAAAAACACAATAAAGGCTGGGCATGGTGGCTCATGTCTGTAGTCCCAGCACTTTGGGAGGCCAAGGCGGGTGGATCATCTGTGGTCGGGAATTCAAGACCAGCCTGACGAACATGGAGAAAACCCAAAATTAGCCTAAAAATACAAAATTAGCTGGGCGTGGTAGCACATGCCTGTAATCCAGCTATTCAGGAGGCTCAGGCAGGAGAATCGCTTGAACCCCAGGAATGGAGGTTGCAGTGAGGGGAGATCATGCCATTGCACTCCAGCCTGGGCAACAAGAGCGAAACTCCATCTAAAACAAAACAAAACAAAATAGAAGTCTGGGACACTATGAAACCTGTCTTGTAATTTTGTATCTTGCCAAGACCTACCATAAAACACAAATACCCTTGCCTTCTTTATGTGAAGACTATACCAAACCTCACCAAACCCTTCAATGCCAAAGCCATGGCATCTTCTCTCTTCTGTGAGTTTAGGTGCTTGAGGAAGATGTCATTTTCTAAAAATTGGCCAAAATTGGGTGGAGAGGAAATAGTGATATTATGAAAAGAACGTAGTCTTCATTTTGCAGATGCTTCTACTTTTCTTTGTGCTTGGATCAGCTTAGGAAGAGAATCGGCTTTTGTCCAGCACACTTTCAGGATCCCTAGAGATCAATGGTTCTCAACTGGGGGCAATTTTGCCTCCCACTGCCTCCGTCTCACCCTTTCTCCAGCCTCGGGCATTTGGCAAAGTCTGGGAATATTTTGTGTGTCACCCTGGCAGGATGCTCCTGGCATCTAGGGGGTCAAGTGCAGGGGTGTTGCTGAACATCCTACAATGCCCAGGGCAGCACCTGTCACAGCTGGAGAACACTGCCTGGACCAGAAAGATGGCCTGGCCAGGCAACTAACATCATTTGCTACTCAAGGCTTTCCATTCCACAGCCCTGAGGAGTAGGGCTGCGGCTCATTAACATGGGCCTCATTAAAAATAAACTATTTCTAAACATGAGGCCTGATGAGTTTTAGCTCCCTTTTAACGTTAGGGTCATTCGCTGAGAACATCAATGTCCTAAACCCCCGGCTTATCCTCTGACTTAAACACTATCAATCAAGGGTTATCAATGAGTGAAAACACAAAAGGAAATAAAGAGAAAAAGGAACCCAAGTTTCAAACTGCAGCACATTTCAAATCCTTCCAATGCATCTGTGTCAGTGCATAAAAGGACTCAAAGCAAACAGCACAGCTCTTTTCTTTTTCCTACTAAGGCGTGAAAAGTGAAAGAAGAGCCAACTTTGACAGTTTGAAGCTTCTTTACTTTTCAAAAATTCTAAAAACATGGAGAGTGAATATGCATTGTACCAAGTATACTAAAAAATAATTGCTAGTTTGGTTAGAGTAGTTTTCTGCCTTTAATTGCCTCAGGTTATGCTGCAAAAAGAAAACAAAGATCATTAAGCAGCAAAAATTCCTTTAGGCTTGCCAAATCTGCATCAATTGTGCTCACTTTCACCAACCCTTATATCCTTTCTTCTTTTAACTTGAATGTTTAAACATTTGCCTGTGGCAAATACTTCCCTGATTCCTGAAAACCAGACAAAAGTGAAACTGAGAGGAGTTAAAGTCAATAGCCTTGCAAGACACACCACCTGATTTTCACTGGGCTTAACAAGATTGAGTTTAGGATCTGGGTAGGCCTGCATGTGTGGGCTTACTCCTGTTGGGGTGAGCACCAGGAGGGGATGTACTACAGAGGACATGACTTTTTCAGGGGATCACTGGAGTAGATGGGCCGCAGTACTGGGAGGTGAAGCTGGAAAGTAATACTGAAGCTACAAAAGGCTGGAACACCATGAGAAGCCTAGAAAATCTTGGGCATGAAATGGCAAAATAATAAATGATGTGGATGTACACAGATAAAGCCAGAGCACTATGCAATAGAGAAATCAAATTTTAGCTCACACCCCATAAATAAAGTGACTGTTACCACCCAAAGGAGCAGAATAAAATGTTCCCTTTTGTACTTGTGTGCAAAGAAGAGGGTGGACTAAGGACACAGTGCCCAGTTGGCACAAACTACGAGACCAAACAAACCCACAAAATCCATCTCTCGGGTTGGTTAGTAAAGCTGGAAGCTAGCATCTGGCAGTGCATTCTGGAAGCAAGTCAAGCTTCTTTATGGACTGCACTTGGAGTATTTACAGATTCAAAAAAAAGAATTAGGACCAAGATTCCCACAACAAAACAAACATCGGCAACAACAAACAATCCTTGCATCTAGTAGCCTGGAGAAGAAATGGCATGGGATCTCACAGAAGACAATTAACAGAAATAGGGCAGAGCAATGTGAAGGCTAGGTCAGAGCAGGACAGAACAGCCTCTGTCTGGCTTGATACTAGCCAGTTTCTGAAGACATTGGACATGGAGGTTGACAATGGAATCCTGATACCAACCAGTATGTCTGCCAATCTTGATATCCTACAAAGCATGATGGCTTTGTACTTTGTATTGTCTTGTTATGCATTACTAAAAAGTTAGTACACATCATTCTATAGTATATGTTTATTCATTTTCAACAAATGCTTCTGTAGTCTGCACAAGTTCCTGAAATAAAGAATTCTCTAAATCACTGATAAATACAGGCATGTGAACTGGATGGGCTATGTGTCACAGTAGCTATTGAGATAACCATTGAGTCAGGCCTCTGAAAAACTTCTTAGCTGCTTATTTCCAACTGTGTGTTACAGCATGCCAAGGAGCCTGGCAGTATCCTAAATCATTAGCAGTTTTTTAAACAATGAAAGTGTACAAAGTAATCATTTTTAGAATTTTAAAGGATAATTCTGGTGACAGTGAAATAATGAAGTAGAGGTGACAGAAAGAATGGAAAAGGTTACTACAATAATCTAGGATGGTGGTTCTCAAAGTGGGGTTCCCAGACCACCAGCAGCAGCATCACCTGGGAACTTGTTAAAAATACAAATTCTGGGGCACCATCCTAGACCTACTGAATCAGAATCTCTTGCCATGGGGCCTAGAAATCTGTGTTCTCACATGGCTACAGGGGATTTTGAGGCCTTCTCTGTCTTCGAAAGTGCTGGGCTAGGATCTTGCTCTACAATGTGTGATTTGTTGGACCCATGGCATCTCATCTCCTGGAAGCTGGCTAGAAATTCAGAATCTTGGGCCTCATCCCACACCTGCTGAGTCAGGATGTGTGTTATCTAGAGCCCCACGTGCTTGGTAGGCACATTGAATTTGAAAAGTGGACTAGGAGATAAATAATAAAATCCTAAAAGGGAGAGTCGCTGTGGGAATGAGAAGGAGGTGCAGACTCAAGGAATGTTTTGGGCAATTAGCAAACAGCTTCTCCCTCAAATACTTGGTTTATAATCCAGTTGTATAAAACTATTCCTGGGATACCCATGTGGATGGAATTTATTGGCCTGTTGTGATTTGAAGGTACCCAGCATCTACTGTAGCTGAATAATACTTTTTATTCTGTGGGGTTACATATCGGCCTTTCTAATCATCCTCTTCCAGGAAAAATGAAAACATTTCTGAGAGACGTTTTATATATAAAATCATTAGTATAACACTTCCAAGGACTTTTTTTTCTTTTTATTTGGGAAATAATAGGCAGGAGACAAGATTGCCGTGAGGACTCACCAGAGAGGCAGAGATGGAATTTGCTGAGAACAGGTTAGATTCAGTTCAGGATTTCTAGGCAGACTGGCTCCTGTGCTGGGCTATTCAAGCTTGCCAGCAACCGATCAACAGTTCACAGGAGCACTAACAAGTTGGGAGGGTATGCTCTGGATTCACGTAATGAAGGCAAAGTTCATCCCAGAGATGGAACTGAACAGGTGGGAAACACCTGCTCTCTCTAGCTGCAAAATGTGTTACAATCTGCTTTCTCTTGCCAATAATCCATGAAAGCCATGGCTTTAATGATTAAGTGGAAAGTCAAAGGGAAAAAATACAGATCAGTGCATCTTCCTTATTTTGCTTTAATTATGATTAAAGCAAAATAAAGAATTCATTCTAGATTATGAATTCATTAATGAGTAAACTAACATATATCTTGTTATTTACAAACTTCAAGTTTTAGAAAGTTATAGTCTTGACCGGGAGCAGTGGCTCACGCCTGTAATCCCAGCACTTTGGGAGGCCGAAGCAGGTGGATCACAAGGTCAGGAGTTCCAAACCAGCATGGCCAACATGGTGAAACCCCATCTCTACTAAAGATACAAAAAATTAGCCGGGTGTGATGGCAGGTGCCTGTAATCCCAGCTACTCTGGGGGCTGAGGCAGGAGAATCATGTGAACCTAGTAGGTAGAGGTTGTAGTGAGCCAAAATCACACCATTGCACTCCAGCCTGGGTGACAGGGTGAGAATCCATCTCAAAAAAAAAATTATAGCCTTACTCTAAGACTTACACAGACCCATAATGCAGTTCTTTATCATTTATGACTGCTTTGCACACTCAATGCAAAATGAGATGAATTCCTCACTGTGTGTGATCTATTTAACTGCTCGAGCCATCACAAAGTCAAACCTTTAAATTCTCAACACTCCAGAGCAAACAAAATGTTAGTTCTCTCCAGGTGGTGCCTTTGAAGATGTTCTGCCCCACCAAATCCCTCTTTGTGCCCCCAGAAAATATAGGCACACAGCTTAAATCATGTTTTTTCCCCTCAATGATTTATATCACAGATCTTGGCATGAAAATAGATGGATCTGAATTCTCATTAAGTTACTTAAAGCTTTGGGATCAAGGGCAAGTTATCTAGCCTCTCTGTACCTCAGTTTACACATACATAAAATGAAGATAATAGTTCCTACTTCATAAGATTATTGTGAATGTTAAATGTGCTAATGCATGCAAAGTGTTTAGGATAGGAATAAGAACATAGCAGGTCATTAATGAATGTCAGGGATCATTCTTGACAAATGTGCAATTTAATGGTTACAAACTTCCCATGAAATGTTAACATCTACATCAATCAATGAGAAGGTCATTTATAAGTAGTGCTGTTAAAAATATAAGGTAGGTAGAAAGTGAGGCCAAAGGTTGAAGGAAGCTGCTTTGATTAGGATGGCCTGGAACTGGAAAAGCCTCTGCAAGGAGGTTATATCCATGATGAGAAGAAACATCCCCAGGAAGATCTGAGAGAAAAGAGTCCAGGCAGAAAAATAACAGCAAGTCCAGCATCCCATAAGTTAAGAGAAGAGCACCTTTCAAATAAGAGGTAGGCCCATCAGGTATATAAAGTGAGCTTAAGGCGTCAAGTCAAATGAAAAGGAATGACAAGATGTTGGACATTGGCAACTTTTCAGCAGAGTGGAAGGGCAACAGCCATAATGGAATGCTTTGGGGTGAGACTAGGAGGAAAGGAAGCACAATGAAGACTCTCTAAAGACTCTTCATTAAGAGAAGTGAGTGAAGACTCCCTGAAGAGTTTGTCTGTACAGGAGAGCAGTGAAGTCACAGAATGAGTAGTACATGCAACTTTCAGGTTGGTAATGAGGAAGTACTAACCAGAGATGGCTAATGTGAGTGAAGGCATGGAGAAGAGAGGTTTTATGATGTGTATGCAGGGGGGAGGGGCATGGTGGGACAGGGGAAAGAAGGGAGGTCCACATGTAGGCTTGTGACACCCAAGCATGATGCTGGAGCAAGAGGCAGAGGGGATGAGTGTGAAGAGCTAGACTGGTTCATGGGCATCATGCCTGAAAACTGAAGAGCTTGGAAGAAAGTGGGCAGCAGGTGGCTGACATTGTTTAAGATAAAAACAATGACCTTTCTGTACCCAGGGCTCATGAAGTCTTCTCTGTTGTGACTGGGAAAAGCACCCTAGACTCCATGAGATCACAGGAACATCAAGAGCACAAAATAATCATGTTTAGGTATTCGGCAGGTGGTAACAGTACTCTGTATGCTAAAACTAGAGTTTAACAATACATTAAAATATTTGAAAATGCATAATAGAGGTCTGTTTTTAGCATGTAATTCTTAAAATCTAATTATTATCCTGGGAAATATAAAACAGGAAATCCAAAGAGCCCAGCTCAAGCTGGCAGGAACTTTAAAATCTACAGTAGAAATGGTGCCCATTTCATTATAATTGTCTCAGAGTAATGGTTTGAGGCTGAGCCTTGGAAATGAAGGGACCTGGGCAGGAATTCCTAGGTCCCTTCCCAGGAGGGTCTTTTACTAGAATTATCAATTAAGGGGAATTAGAGGGTTGGAAAACCAATCACATGTAGGAAGTACAATAGGAGGGGTTGTGCTGGGAGTTAAATAGTGTTTACGGAGCACATGCTATGTGCTGATCCCTTTATTAGGCATTAACTGTTGAATTAACTTTTTAAAAAATATTTATTTATTCATTTTGGTTAAGTCACAGGGTCTTACTCTGTTTCCCAGGCTGAAGTGCAGTGGTGTGATCACTGCAGTTTTGAACTGCTGACCTCAAGTGATCCCTCCCGCCTTGGCCCCCCCAAAGCACTGAGATTATAGACTTGAGCCACAGTGCCTGACCCCATTAGCTTTTTAGTATAGCATTCTGATCCCCATTTTACAGACAAGGAAGCAGAATGTTGGGGTTAAGTAACTGGCCCAAAGTTATGTATCTTTTAAGTAATGAGGATCAACCAAAAAAACTACCAACAACAGAAGAGAGTTTTTGTGAAGCTGTATGAATACACATGAACTGAGTGTGAGAGAAAACAGGCAGAGATGAGGTCAAGGTGCAAGTGGGCTGAAAGCCAGTCCAAGAATTAATTCTGTAACACAGCCAATCTGCATGGTGTAACTTTTAATGGAAGATTGGCAGGCATTTCTGGTCTGAGGAGCAGTTCTGGGAGTAAATGAGCTGGTCTTGCTGGAAGGATCAATTTCCTCTCCTACACTAACTCTGTAATTCCATTGCCTCCTGTCCCCAGCCTATCACTCTCCTACTCGTTCCAGCTCAGTGGTATATAAGATTGTGGAAGTGCCCACATGAAGAGCAGGTGACAGCATATCACTGTGATCAAGACTATCCTTGTTCTCTCCCACACTCCTGGTGAGACTATAAAGTGACACAGAATTTCAGAAAACTGAGATTTCTAATAAAGTTAAACAGACATCTGTTCCATGACTCAGTAAGCCCCTTCTTAGTTAATTGCCCAAAAGAAATGAAAATATATGTCCATGAGAAGACCTGTACAAAATTGTTTGTGGCAGCTTTACTCATAATAGCTTAAAACTGAAAAGAACCCAAATGTCCATCAACTGGACAATGGATAAACAAATTGTGGCAAAGTCATACAAATAAATACTTCGTGGCAATAAAAGAGGAATGCAACATGAAATAACATGGATGAGTTTCAAAAAATATCACATTGCATGAAAGAAGCCAAACATACAAAAACACAACATGTGGTTCCACTTAGATGAAGGGTAATTATCAGTAAACTAAGCTAGGTAATAAGATGATAGTCATCACTGAGTATTTTACTTGTGTGCAGGGGTAGTAGGGAGAGGTATTGACTGGAAGAGGGCACAAGAGAATTTTCTGGGACCATGAAATGTTCTATCTTAATCTATGCTGTGTTTACATATATGTATACATTTGTCAAAATTTGTTGAGTGATATATTTGAGATTTGTGCACGTTAATCCACACAAATTATATCCTAAAGAAGAATTATTAATATATAAGATTAAAAAATTGTATAAAAATTTTTCTTGTTCTGACAGCTGGGTAAAAATATAACTCTTCATTGATGAATTTTAAGTTCATCATCTTTGTTCTAACTCTGCTCCTTAGACTTCACCATCACCACCATCACAAGGTGCAAAAAGAATCAATGAAACAGAGAATCTGCTCCAGAACTGCCTATTCTATTTAACAGTTGTCCTGGTACCTGACCACTTTAATGTTTTCTTCAGCAAAAGGGTATCAATGAAAAGATATTCCTGCCATTAACATTAACAAAATAATTATAATGCTGGGCTCCACTGGTGGAATATACTCCCACAGAGAAATAGGACATATCTAAGTTTTCCTTATGAATGTGCAGAACTCCATGAATAATTAACATGCTTCTCATTGTTAAAATCCCGTCCTTTATATTTTTGGAAGTGTGAGAATGTATAACATATTATAAACATTTAATTAATTAAAGTATTTGGGAAATAGAAACAACCCCTGCTAATTCCTAGAACTGTGAATCATTCCAGAAGTACCACCACTGCCCTCACATCCCTGGCTCCTGGATGTCTCTGGATTCCTGAGAACCACAGTCTTGGTAACAGGCACCTTTCTGGGCATCATTAATCGCTCACTGTTCATCCTTCTCTCCAGCAATGGTCATAATGTGCTGAAATGAGCACATGTCCTTGCCATAGACAACTCTACAACTTCAGATGCCAGGACCTCACTCTTACTCATTTAATTAATCCTTTTCATTTTCCTTATAGAAATACATGTCAAGGAGTAAATACTAAATCTTAATCATAGTTAACTTACCAAGAAGATACACCACTTTGGAAAAGAAATCACTTATATCAACTTCTCTCTTAAGAGAGAATGCTAAAGCCCTGGTGTAACTTTGCAAAAGAGTTTTAAAATTTCTGAAACCAACATTGAAACCCAGCATCCTCTAGTTTAGCAAAGGTCAGCAAATTATCATTATGAATTTACAAAAGTTTCAGATGTATCTTACAAGTACTATTTTAACGTTTATTTCATGAAATTTAAATCAGATAGTCCAACATTTTCCATACGTCTAAGGCAATTCAACAAATAAGTTAGAAATTACAAAAGGCAGCATGGATGCCTTCAAAGGCTAAATGTCTATTTAAAAGACTAAATTATCAGCAAAAAATGGTACCCTAATGGTACTAAAAGAAAAACCCACGTTTTGATATAAGATAACATCTTATTTTGCATCATCCTAATGAATTGTTCCAATATGGCTATAACAGTGAGATGCTCAACTCGGAAGCTAGACTGCCTGGGTTCAATTTCCAATTCTACGGCAAAAACTGAGTGACTGTCACCAATTATTTAATTTCCCTATGCCTTAGATTCTTTCTCAATAAAATGCAATAAAAATGACGCCTATTCCATAGGTCTACACTTTGGATTAAATAATTTAATGCATATAAACCCCTTAAAGCAATGTCTATCACATAAGCTGTGTTTAATTGGTCTTGGTCATTATTATTTATTATTATTTTTCATTCTGAATCCTTCTATTAGAATTGCTAGGGGATAATTTAAATATAATCTTCATATTAATATGGGAACTGAATTAGACATATAGAAATCATCCTAAAATATGTAAATACATGTTTTTCTAAATAAAGATATAAGAAACCAGTAGAAGAAATAAAATATTTGTTTTGAATGTTAAAAAAGAAAGAGTATAATCATAGTTATTACCACAGTATTGTAGGCTATACTGGGGCAAAGAGAGAAATAGAAAAGAAAAAAATGGTGAATAATGGTGAGACAGTAAATGAAACACCTATATAATCAACATTATTTTCAATAGAAAAGAATAAAGTTAAAATCAAGATGAAGTAAAAAGTTCAAGTTATATGGAAATTTAGGGTTATTTTATCCCATCCCAAGACTGGAATCTATTTCTAGCATCCCTAGGGATGTTCAGCTAGACCCCTGTTCCTCAAAGCATAGTCCTAGTACTACTATCACTTGGTATCTTGTTTGAAATTCAAAATCTCACACCCCAGCCCAGACCTCCTGAATCAGAATCTGCATTTTAACAAGGTCCCCAGGAGATGTGCATAAATGCTAAATGTGGAGACCTGCTGGCCTATGCTATTGTACTCATGGCAAGCCTGCTATTCATGAGGCAGTCTGTTCCACTGGTGATACTATTCCATTGGGAATGCTAGATACTCCCAATTCTTAGAACGTCTTTGTTATATGAAATCCAAATTTGACTCCCAGTTTAAGGAAAATAGATGAGCCATAATCCCATTTTTGTAAAACTATTCTTAAATATATATATATATATATATATATATATGCATAATAAAAATATGTATGCATATAGGTGTAGGTTTAGGTTTACATAGAAAATCTTCTGGGAGGATAACACCTAACTGTTGACACTAGTAACCAATTTTTAAACGTGTTGTTTGCATTTCTTTTTGTGACTATCTTTTTTACTCTTTAATCTTTTGTTCTGTTGACTGAAGAATTTAAAATCAGTTTTAGGAATTCTTCCTCAGAGAGCTAAAAATAATTTCTTGCAGCCCTCTGGACTACTTTTCTTCAGGCTAGAGGCTCCAAATGTTTCCACTGGATCCTGCTGCTCTACCACCCTTGTCCCACCCTTCTGAATCTCTCTCTGCTGCGATGAACAGGCCTCTAGAAACAGCACCAGAATCCAATTCACCCTGACCAGGATTATTGTAGGCAGTCAGGTGTTCTCCAGAAGACCTTTTTTCTTGGCTAATAACATCTTCATTTTAAAATGCCATTTTAACAGTCATAGAAAAAGGAAGTTCCTAAGTCACATAAATTACTACAATGCTTGCTTCTGCAGTGCTACAGATGTACTGGAAATGCCAGGAAGGGCTCTGCATTTGCCTTGTAATGGCATTAATTGCATAGAACTTGATATGCATTACTGAAACAAAAGAGAATAATTCTAATGTGCATCATGCTTGAAGGAAGACAGCACAGGAGCACTAAGCAATCTCCAAAACAGGTGGAGAACAACTATGGGTGGGGACCAGATCTACTCATGTATACGTGGAGACACTCAAGTGTAGCCATCAGGGTCAATTGTGAAACATGAATCAAGCTCCTAAAGATAAAGTGACAATTCATATCACAACACAAAACCTAAGAGTAAAGGACAAGACTTTAATGTGAACTATTTAGGAGATTGAGGGTTAGAGGGAGGTATCTAAGACTTTGTGTTAAAATGGTCTTTTTTTATGGTTCAATGCTAAGACAGTCTAGAATAGAGCTCCTCAGTAAGTCAGCATGTCATGAACGGTTGTGACAGGTCTGCCTAAATATTGACCCTTTGGCCTGGCTGGGTGAGACCTCAGGAGTACAAGGTCCCAGCTTGTCACCTCCAGCACCAAATGATCTGCATATATATTTTTACTATGTATGCTATATCACCAAAAATTTATAACCACTGATATAAAAATATTATTTTTCCATGAAATTCCAGGGCTATTTTGAAAACATTTATTATAGCATTGGAGCAAAGTAAACACTACTCAGGTAATAGGAAAAGACATCTGTAGTGCAAGTATTGATGAGTACACCCTTAATTCATTAAGACTTAGCATTGCATTAATCTGTATCGATAGCGTTTGGTACAAAAATAGGTGTGGCTATAGAAAATTGTATGAAGAGTCTGAAATGCAGTGTCTGAACTTTGACTCATTGCCAAGAGCACCTGAGAATCTTCTGCAATGGCATGTTGACCTTGCTACAAGGATATAAGCCGCTATGCATGCTAAAGCATGAGGCAGAGGTAGGTCTGGGTCATAGACTAGTCTAGGATATAAAAGAACAAAAGACCCCACAGAACCAGAATGACCACAGAAGAAAGAAGTTGGACCTGTTTCAGGATAGCAACATTTCTCTAAGTCACTGCTGACAAAAAGTTCATCAATTCTTTGTTAAAAAGTGACTGGAATTAAAACTGGAATGGCATGAGTGAGAACTGAATATTAACTTTAGTGAGCTTTTTTTTTTTTTTTTTTTTGGAAACCAGTTATTTATTCAGCCAATAAAGCAAGAATATATAAAAATATGGGTCAGTACATTATGGCATTCAGTAAATTATTTCTAATTTATTTCACTGTGTGGTTTCAAATCTTGTTAACAAGTTATTTTTGTCACATTTATGAAGTCCTGGGAAGGAAAAGAATATTTATAATGAATGCCTGTTATATGACAGAGATTATAGTAAATGTTTTATGTATATCATTTAATTTAATGCATATAAATCTATGAGGCAGATTATATTATTCCTAGTTACAGGTGAAGGAAGTGAAGCTTACAGAGGCTTATTAACTTGCCCCAAATCATATAGCTATTAACAGAAAGATCTAGCTTTAATGTCAATGTTTTCTATTCCACTCAATGTTTTTTCCACCACAGAATGCCATATGAGAACCAAATGAGTCTTGTTGTAAAGAGTATGTGCCCTGAATGATGTATATCCAGTAAGGAAGACCCAATGCAGAGCAGGTGCTAGACAGGGTCTCTACCAGTTCAACTGAAATACATGTCACAAGAACACAGTAAAGATGCTCACACCTGCAGCTGCAAACATACTCCTAAGCCAGGGTTTCTCAACTTCAGCACTATTGACACTTTGGGCCAGACGCTTTTTAGGTCATAAGGGTATACTTATAAGGGTATAAGCTGAGTAGTATCCCTGGCCTCTACCCACTAGATGTTAGTAGCAACCTCTCATAAGTTGTGACCATAAAAAAAGGTCTCCAAACATTGTCAAATGTTCCCTGGAGATAAGTACAATATTGCCCCTAGTTGGAAAACATAGCTCTGAGGCTATGAAATAAAAATTTTCTTTATCAAAACATAACAGAAGACAGTGCTAAGTCCTTGGACTTACTCACCATTGTAAACGCTGGACATTCATGGAATCCCCAACTAGATTAAAGCAATAATACCTTTTTACCTTTGTGCTTTGGGCAGTAGTTAGGCAAGTAACTCTAGCTGCTGTAACATAGAACTCAGTGCCTTAATTCACTGCAAGATTACCCTTACTCATGTGAAAATCCGATGTGGGTATTCCTGGTCAGAGGGCTTTCCTGCAGGTAATCATTCAGGAATCAGGCTCCAATGCCTTTGGCTTCATAATCTTCAACACATGACTGGAATTCCCTCCATTCAATCAGGGAGTGGGAAAAAGAAGGTGAGGAAAGCATACATCTGTAACCATGTCAGCCTGGAAGTGACGCACGCCACTTCTCACATTTTATTGGTGAGAAATGGTCATGTAGTTCCTCACTGAGAAGATTTTTGCCAGCAATCGCCCTACACCATGAAAAGGCATGTGTATTTTTAGTGATCATCTAGCCATCTGTGCCACAGTTACGTATCTCCCAAAGCAGCTACATAAGTATTTTAGTCAAATAAGAACCCTAAAAGTTAAGCAAGTATGATTCTAATCATGTATGTGCTATTTTCACATCTTATACATGGTAAAGTTTGCACACAAATAGTTCCTCTTAATTGGGTTGATATCCTAGGACTAGAATCCCTAACTTCGGCTAAGAGTTGAGAGTTCCTACCTCAAAAGACAGGTAGAGAGCACCAGTAGCCAAAGAGAGGAACGATGTAGCAGTTTTAAGCACTGACATTGGAGTCTGACTGCTCGAACCTTGGCTTTGCCACTGAGTGACTGCGTGTAACCTCAGGCAAGTCATTTAGTCTTTCAGCATCTCCATTTTCTCATCTAGGATAATCATAGTTACCATACTGTAGAGTGGTCATGAAGTTTAAATGAGATGCTACATGGAAAGCACTTAAAATAGTGTCCAGTGCATTTTGCTTATTGATAATATACCACAAGAGATAACTAATACATAATCTATAAATTTACAGAATTTTCTGGTTAATATACATCACACTTAAATGCTGTCTATTTGGGGATCTATTTAGGTTTTCCCACTCTAGCCTGTTTGCAAAGAACAAATAAACTCTGTCACTGACTTTAGCAAATTCGCCCCGTTTGACAGTAGAAAGTGGGAGCAGGGGCATCTGGGAAAGCAAGTGTTGATGAATGAGCATAAATCCTTCCCTGACACTGGAGAGCAGCCCAGAGTGCAAGTCCCGCTGACAGCAAGTCAGTAGAATCATGTTCATTTAAATACCAAGGGCAGCATGAGGCATTATGAAAGATGGGAGCAAGGTCAAATGCTTTGTGTGTTCCTCTGTCAGTTCAGCTGCCAGAAATCCTAGAGCCTCCTAAGAACAGACACCCAGCACCCAACCACATCTTCCAGTTCATGGTCTTGAATCACTTGTTTTAGTCCAGAAAAGTCCATGGTTAAATGGGACACATGAGCCCAAATCCTACATTTGCTAATTCTCGGGCCAACTGTCTTACCTGTGCTGCTTTGATGAGTATTACTTTACATTCCATAATTCTGCAGAGTGAAGTGATATTAAGCCATATGAGGCGAACACAAAAAAATTCACAGAATATGTTAGTAAGGTGCCATGTTTTTCCATATACTTCTAGTTTAAGGGATATTTCCCCCATACTGAAGGTAAGTTTCCACCTCCTATGAACATTTGCCTTCATTTCTTTAATAAAACAAAACAAAATAACACCACTTTATTCCAACAACAAGCTCTTTGTTTAGGATCAAAATATTTCAAAGCCCCCCTTTTAGTGAGGTGCCTGGTAACTGAAGATGTAATGGTTTGGCAGACTCAGACACCACGCTTCAGTAACTTCTGTCAGAAAAATGGTGCTGATAAACTGCTCACTCACATCACTGCAGCATAGGCACGCCCCTAACCACAAAACCTTGCAAAAGGCATAAGCCTGCCAAGAGAAAAGGCTTTGCCTTCAGCAGGCTGGCATAAAACAAAAAACAAAAAACCTCAATACGTCAGCTTTGGATATTGCCTTTCTCCCGATTTGAACATAGAAATAAAAAACTTCACATGTATTCTCCTTCTTTCAACGTGTAAATTTTGCCTTGAGAATAGGGTAGCAGGCATAGTATTCCAAAAGCAAGTCCTTGTCTGTAAAACATTCTTTCCGGATAGAATTTTAAGAATGGGCCCTTAGAGCCTCTTTCTAATTTCAGTCATACAAGATTTTAATGTTCTTTAGAGGGTAAGCCCAATTCCACCGGGTAATTTCAAGTTTGTCCATTTGTTTTATTAACTAAAATAACAACATAAATATTTTACACAGTGTATACACTGTGCATGTGTCTGTATATTTGTGCATGTGTGTGGATGAAATTTCTGCTAGTCCATTGTTTTTGACCTACCAAAATGGTATTTTATATGCTTTAACCTTATATGTACCAGAAGTGCTTTGTGCATATTAAATGTACAATGTACACTGAAAATCTACTTTATGCCCTGAGATAATGATATCATACTCCCTATCTCCCTCATAGTTAATTCTATTTTACATCCATCCTTTATGACACAGCAAAAGACTTAGATGCTAATGTTGTAGGTCCCAATAGCATTCCTTCAACTCAACTAGTAACAAATGGCATGAAAATGTCCAGACACCATCCTCAGAATCTGTTTCATGTCAACGAGTTTGTCCTCAAAGTAGACTTGTAGAACACTCTGCTGCCTTTGCAGGATCCCTTGAATGCTATCAAGAAAATAGGAATCCTGAGCCAACAACTTCTTCAGAAAAAAGAAAGCTCCATAGCTTGGCATGCATTCTTCAGAATTACAGAACTGAAAGTGGTTGCTGTGGGTGAGAAATGAACACTGGCCTGACGCAACTGAACCAATGAAAGGAGGACTAATTACCCAAGCCAGTGAGCTGGTGTAACACTTGAGAGCCTGCTAAGGAGCACAATTCATCAATACGGCATGGCTCTTCTATGGCTATAAAATGCAGCTTCTTGAGTGTTTATATGCAATGCTTAGAAGAACTGTATTCTTGTAACAATGGTTAAAGCATACAGGTTTGGGAACCTGACTACCTGGTTTCAAATCTCACCTTTACCAGTTACAGCTGTGAGGCTTGGTGCAAGTTGCTTAACCTTTCTATGATTCAGCTTTCCATCTAAAAAGGAAAATGAGAATAATATATGCTGTCTACATTGTCTATAATGATACAACGAGTTAATATGCTGTGAAGTGCTAAGAACAAGGCCCAGCACATGATAGCTGTTATTATTGATTCAATGTTATTGCTCCCATTCATTTGAAGGCCCCATGGTTTTGTCCTACATTTATTAGCAGAAGAAGCAGGGGGGTGGAATTTTGATATTAGTTGTTTTTGCCCAAGGAAAGAATTATTCCTGAACACCTGCTTGCCACCTACCTAGTTTTTCCTATTTTCAATTGCAAAATATGTCAGCATTTAATTACAAGAAGGAAAACTGAAACACAGCTCCTTTAAAAACATTTAAGTAATGCCTATAGAAACACACATTTTTACTGTGTAGGTGAGCTCATGCAATTCATAAGACAGGGTCCTCATGAGGTTGCTAGACTAAACAGACCCAACTCTGACTTCAGAACATGCTGTGGCATTGCTCTGAGTATTGCACGGGTGGACTCTGAAGCAAACCCTAAAAGTAAACCAGAGCCTGCATCAAATGAGGATTTTAGAAAGAGAGCAATGCCAAAAAGCTTCATTGTAAATCAGGCTTTAGGCTCCACTGACAGAGGAAGATGTTATGTCAGCAGTGACATTATCATTGCCCAAAGAACAATGATATGGTAGCTTAAGCGAAGAACCTGGATCATTGGAATTTTCTGGAAATTTAAAGAAAAAATATTTTTAATTGTCTGAATGCAGGGATTTAAAAAACAGCTATAGATGTGTTGGATAAAAACAAGTCTTTGGTTGGGTGCTGTGGCTTCACGCCTGTTATCCCAGCATTTTGGGAGGCCGAGGCAGGTGGACCACTGGAGGCTAGGAGTTCCAGGCCAGCCTGGCCAACATGATGAAACCCCAGCTCTACTAAATATACAATAATTAGCCAGGTGTGGTGGTACACACCTATAATCCCAGCTACTCAGGAGGCCAAGGCATGAGAATCACTTCTCACTTGAATCTGGGAGGCAGAGGTTGCAGTGAGCTGAGATCATGCTACTGCACTCCAGACTGGGTGACACAGCAAGACTCTATCTCAAAAAAGAAAAAAAAGTGTATTTACTTTAGGCTAAGATACAATGCCACCTATACTCAAAGACCTGGTAGTTCTAGTTGGGAGACTTTCACTCACTACAAAGCACATCTGGTAGAAAAGCAAATAAGACTTTTAAAAATCTTTTCCAGTGGCTGGCATTTGTTTCAATTCCTAGAAACATATATGGAACCATTTCACCATATTTCTTTTTTATGAAATACTGACTACATATACAGAAATACAGAATTAAATTTTGTCGTTTAAGACCTCCCAAAACTAACCAATTGAGTCATAGTAATTAGTTAGGAATATCATGTGAATCCTGCATTCTCATTTGACACCGGAAGATAATGTTAGTGTCAGTGATTGATTCTAAAGATACTGGGGCTATTCAGGATTGATAGCTTTTCCCTGACTCTGTACCTAGTGCAGGGTCTTACACACATCTTGTTAGTCAATTGACTAGATGTCTGTAATTAGTTGGCCATAATATAATATCATGCTTATGTTCCATGTTTCCTTTCTAAGCAGTCTCCCACCCCAGGGAATCCTCTAGAAGCCTAGCGCAGCAGGTAGTCCTGTTAGGTATCTTACTTTGAGGCATGTGTCTTAGAGCATATGAAAACTCAAAACAGAATCAACTTTAATACACCCAAAGTCACATATTAGAGTAGCAGTAAGCTATTATTTTGTACATATATATGCTCATTTAATTTGTAAAGTTTACCTTATTCACATATAATAATAAATGTATATATTTATTAGTCACCTAGAAATAAAGAAAAAACAAATAAAACACACTATAGAAATGATACAGGATAACTAAAATGAAAATGGAATAGTTAGGGCCACAATCAGGCAATGCACCAAAAAACAAAAAACATCTAGTCATATGTCATATGCTTAAAAATTAAGAAAAGTCAACATAGTGACAAGAGAAGCTGGCTGCAGATACCAGAAACTCCAGCATCTGCCTCCTCTTTCCATTTTAAGCACTCTTCAGAAGCAGCAAATTCAAATTTAAGCTATGCTAAAGGCATTCAGCAAGATAAATGAGAGAAAAAAAGATTTGGTGAACAAAATATTTTTTAAAATACCCCTAGTCATGTTATCATGTACAGGTTGAGCATCTCTCATATGAAAATCCAAAATCCAAAATGCTCCAAAATCCTAAACTTTTTGAGTGCCAATATGGTGTTCAAAAGAAATGCTCTTGGAGCATTTCAGGTTTTTGGATTAGGGATGGCCAACTGGTATTATGTAAATATTCTGAACTCTGAAACAATCAAAAATCTTAAACACTTCTGGATCAAAGCATTTCAGATAAAGAATACTCGGAGAGATCCAAGATGGCCGATTAACAACAGCTCAGGATTGTAGCTCCCAGTGAAAGCGCAGAGAGCGAGTGGACGCCGCACTTTCAGACGAATTTTGGTTGCCCACAGACTAGGAGATTCCCGGCGGAGGAGCCACACGG